>VUQR01035528.1:17901-36853 GCA_015108515.1 Hemichromis elongatus
ATGTTGTTTTAAAAAAAAAAAGAAAAAAAAAAAGAAAAAACACCTGAGGAAGACGTTTGTTTCTTTCCTGACCTCAGGTAATTAACATGTAATGAACAACACCAAAGCCTGAATGTGGCTCACAGCGTTGGAGCTACAGAAGCCTAATCAGCTGCTTCAAGAACAAAGCTGTTTGGTCTCGTCTGTGAGTAACCATGTGACCAATCAGTTGGCAGGCGGTCTTCTATATTCTCCACCCATGTTGCACGTGTTTGGTTCAGTGACCTTGATAATGAATATTATCGAGCTGCTGTCCGCTCCTCATCGACTGAAGTCTGCAGCGGATGATTCGGGACCGACTCTCACCTGAGGCTTTGAGCTCGACTGAACTTTGAAAAACACTCCAGAAACCCGTTTGGAAGTCGTGTCATCGTTGTCAAAAATCGCTCTTTGAAATTTTTAATGTTTTTTTATTAGCTTGTTGAGACAAATGGATTTTGTCTGTGTGGGGAAAATGATTTAACACAGATTTAAAGCAATTTAAAAATGTTACCGGGATGAACTCAGTCAAAGAGTCTGACTTCACCAGGCTCATTTTCGCCGGTGCGGCATGTTCTACGCTTTCTATTTGCTTCCGACACTTCCAGCTTCTTTCCATTTCCTCTGCCAACAGTAAAAGTTATTTTCCATGAAAGTGTCCCAGACACATTGGCACACACATCTGAGGCCTGCAGCCGTGTAAGGACACCATACCCGACTGATCTACTCTGAACTGCTCTTTTTTCCAAAAGCCTTGATTTCAGTCTTTTAAAAGGTTAGTTCTTCATTTTTACATTGTAGCTACTGCTTTTGAATGTTTTTTATTTTTACATACAGTTCTGTGAGCTCTACACAGGATGTTACAGACCTGCATGTCTGCCCGGTGTGGAACGGCTGCTAACTGCGTGCATGTCCTTTTGCTTTGTCCCAGCCACCAACGCCACAGAAACCACACCAAGCAGAAAACTTTGTATTTTCTTATTTGTTTTTCATGATTCTTGCCCTTTTTGGTGATCTCTGCCATTGCTACCCTCCCTTCCCTGTTTCAGCCAACTTTTGAGAAAGTTAAAGCTCCAGTAACACTTCCAGTATAAAGAACAACGTTATTGCTTTGACCCACAGGTTTCAGCTTGCAGCGTTCACTGAGGTCATCAAAGCCAGCTTTTCAAACAGCATCAACCTCGAGCTCCACATGGTTGGCTTTTTGGAGGACTGCACACAAGTGTGTCTTCCTGCAGTTCTCTCTCCACAGCCAAAGAACAAAATCCACCATAAATCCACCACAAGTAACATGTGATTCAGACAATAACTAAAAGATTCTTGTTCTTCAATAAACCTATTAATGTTCTTCCTGATTGGGAACCTAAATATGCCACCACATAAAATTAAAAGGAATTTAAAATTTATTGACTTTTTTCTCCTCTTTTCTCCTGGTGCCAATCAGCTACCATCAAATATCTGAACAATGGACCTTTTTTTGCTTGTTTCAGTTCCATATACAGTATTAAATTTTGCTAGAGTAGCTTTGCATGATTCACAGGTCAAAACAGTCCTCATGAGTCTTACAATGAGCTTCAGTGGGTTTTTTGCGAAGCCAACTTTTTTAGCTGCTCTGCCCTTTATGTTTCAGCTGAGCGAGCGCCTGCCTAAGACTTTATTTATGACAAAATAAGAAAGGAAATCAGAATAATTCCACTTTAAACTTGAATATTTCTTCATGGTTTGGGTCTCATGTTCTCTCTTGTATTTTGCAACATGTGAATGTTGATATTTGAGTTAATCATGAGAAAGAGTCTTTGTTAAAGAACTATTTAATGCTCTCTTCTGTTTTTAAAGCAGTGTAGCCCTGTTGGCACGCAGACATTTGACTTCATACTTGTAGATCTTGCAGTCTCAGCAGCGACGCCTGTTTAAGCAGCAGCTGTGAGGGCGCTCGCTGAAGCTAAGAGCTGAAATCAGAAAACCATGAAGCCTGTTTCAGAGGAACATTTAGGAGGTTTAAATAACTTTTCGTTTCCTGGTTTTCCAGCTGGTGAAATGGCGAAGAGTAGGGGTGGGTTTAGATAATCGATCTATCGATTAAAATCGATTCTAGCTTGCAAAACGTGATATCGATTCATTAAAATCCCGAATCGATTTTTTAAATATAAATTGATTTCGCCTGAAACGCCAGCATGTCGGGTTAAACCTAACAACATGTTAACAACCACCAAACGGCTACAACAGTAAATGAGAGCAGGTACACGGATTCTGCACAACAACGTTACACAAAACATGAACCCCACGGATCAGAATCAGGGAGGTCGGCTTTCTCACCCGACGGCACGGACGAATTATTTCACGAATTATGCACAGAATATTTCTGGCATCTGAGGCAAAATTTCCCCGATTCAAATCGAATTCAGGACCTTGTGAATCAGAATTGAATCGATTCTAGAAATCAGTGACGATACCCAGCCCTAGCAAAGAGACACCGGCTGAAGATTTTATGATGATGATGATGATGATGTCATGACCGTCACTGGGCACGATACGTTCGTCAGTCAGTCGAGACAGATTACAACAGCGGGCCACTGAGCTGCTTGCAGGCACTATTTTCTCTCGCTGTAACATCCTTCTGACAGTGATGGCAGCACACACACGGCGGTACATCTGCAAATGCCATCAGCTCATCTTGGAGACGCTTGCAGTGCTTTTCCTCTCTCCCCTGTGGCTGCATGCTGCCGCTTGCTTTAATTCACAGAGAACCCACCTGTAACTTAACATCTTCATTTTGATTGGAGCCTTCTGTCTGCAGTTATGTGCAGCAGCCACAGCTCAGTGCAAACATTTCTCGATGCGGTTCCTTTGTGCCGAAATGAGTTACAGAGTCCCATCTGTCAGCAGAATCCTCTTCTTTCCTCAGAAAGTACTGAAAGGTGCAGATGACAAGCTCGTCTACCTCTCTCTCTCCAGTGGAAGAAGAAGAAAACCTCAGTTTTGGTGTGATAAACATCCTGCTTTCAAACAGATACATCAGTAAAATGCACTTGTGTATGCAGGGTAAGAAATTCTAGCAGTAATTTCTGAAAATCAGCACATGCACATCAACATGAATATTATTGTATAATAATGGTATGCTGTCATAACCAGCTGCCTTTCCACTTCCTCCTCAATGTTTCTCTGCACTTCCTGATTCACTAGCTTCCACCCATCCATCCCTCCTCTTTCTTTTTCTTCTCCAGCTCCTCAAACACTCCTTCCACCTTTTTTTTTTTTAGCACGCTCTTCACTTGTCAGCACATTTTCATCTCTATCCTGAATCAACCCAACCTGCTGCACATCCCTTCCAGCGTGATCTGTCGCTCTGTCTAGCCAATCAGTACTTTGATGGTGTCCAGCTTCACACACAACTCACTAAAAACATTTTCTTTCCTTTTCAGCAGGCGGGACAGCGGGGGGCTCGTTAGTTAAGACTCATGTCTTGTCATTTTATGTGGCTATGGCTCAGGATCTCCAGGAAGATGATGTCGAGGCCCTGTGACAGACTGGTGATGAGTGCGGGCTGTAACGGCCTCTCATGTCTTCACATTTTCTCAGCCTGAAGTCTGTTCACTTTGGTCGACCCGTTCTCCTGTTCTTTACCACACCAGGACCGTTTTCATTCACCATCTAAACCATTCATCCGATTTGTCTCTGAGAGTTAAAGTCAAGTTGTAGGATCGCAGATCTGACATGTTGGAGGAGATCTGGTACCCATCGCAGAGGCGCAGCCACGAGGTGACAGGACCAGCCTGAAGCAGCACACTTTGCTCTGATACCAGGAGGTGCTGCTGCCTCTTTCCTTATCCAAATACTGCAAGATTAATGATGAAATGAATTAGTCTCTGCAGTCACGACTCTGTTAGATGACTGCAAATTGGCACAGAGTGTGTCTGTATAATTACCTTTACCATCTTCTCACTTCTTGTTTAACAGGGTTTCATACTGAACAGGAAAAAAATAGCAAGGATGCTTTTTATTTCCACTGAATAACTTTATTTTATCTTCTTTCCTCAAAGCAAATTAAAAATATGAGACAAACTTTAATAAACGAATGTCTGGCACAAAGGAAAAGCACAACTTATTTTTAATATTAATGAGTTTTATTAGTGTTTGAGTAGATTTGTGATAAAGATGAAAATGCTGTAATATATTCTGTGGCCGAGACTGATTATGTGGAAAATCGGAGCCAAGAGACTGCACCAAACAGAAAAACATCTTAAACCGTCATTTTGATGATATTAGACAGCAATATGCATAAAGGCGCATTAAAATTTCAGCAGCTTGTTTCCCACATGAGGGAAAAAAACCCATATTATGATACACAGAGATTATCCTGTGGTGTCCATTATGACAAATATATTCATTGCTCTTTGTTTTCTCTTTAGGTTGGGGGTGAAATGACAAAACTTCCAAACCTGCTCCAGGATAAAGCAACAGCTAACGTTTAAGAAAAACGTGCCACAGCAGCACATCCTGATGGATGTAGTAATCTGCACAGCACGCTGACCTTTTTGTGCATAAGTCTTGACCTTTTCCTCATTTTTAAAATATTTTGATAAGAAAATCTAAACTGAAATGTTCAAACATGCATAAAAATACAATGTGCAAGGTAAACACAGAGGTTGTTCAATTCTTATGAGCTTAAAAGTGAATATTTAGTGTGACCACCTTTATTCTTCAGCACAGCCTGAACCCTCTGAGCCAGCTTTCTTGTTTTCAGGAATAGTTCTCCAGACTTCTTGAAGGTCCTTCAAAGCTCTTCTTTGCTTGTTTCTACCTTTTGTTCTGTTCTCAGTAAAGATGATCCCACACTGCTTCAGTAATGTGAAGGGCCAAGGCTCTGGGGATGCCAATCCATGACTAATAATTACCATCTAAACCATGGTAATGTGGCAAACTTCAGCTTTTCACTCGGTTTCCCCTCCTTAAGAATCGCTTCTCGACAATTTTTTTGTCCTCCACTGTTTCCTCAGACTTTTTAAGCACACACTCCACACCTTGTGTGTCAAACTGTGTCATCTTTGGCATTTTTCATAGATTTAAATAAAAAAGTGCAAACTAATTGTTGTTTTTTGCACCCGGCTGCTAGTAACAAAGTGCTCAAAGGTATAACATAAAACTGGTTGTTTGTCTGTTATGCATGGACACAACACTTCTACCCAACCTCTACTGAGACATGTGAGGACCTTGAAGCTCTCACACCACATTGGACTCTATGCAAAATAAAAGGTCAGCTTTGTTTAACCAAAGATGTGTATCCATTGTTCCATTCAGTTACTTTTCCTTAAAACTGTTTTTCTATTTGAATTTTCGTGGCATTGAACTTTGTAGCAGAAAGAAAAGGTGAAAAGAAATGAATGGCTACAACGCAGCAGAGCCGAATAGCTTTTGATTTCCTCTCATTTACATTATCAGCTGATCCTAATTTTGTTCTTTAACTGATGATAAACAGATTTAAGATACAACCTTGTTCTTGGTTGTGTCCCTGAAGTTCAGCTTTTCTTTTTTTTATAAATCCCCTTCTCTCCTGAAGAATTATGTCAGAGTCCAGCTGCTGTTTCAATCTGGTTTGGATTTACCGTGCAGGCCTAACAAAGACATGCAGCTGAAGCACTCTGAAGGAGAGATGCAGGGAGGCGCATTCAGCAACACACTGAGAGAGCGCAGGAAGACAGACGAACAGTCTGTGCAGCTCACAGAAGCAGCGAGAAACAGATCGAACAACATACCAAACGCTCCTGACTCCAGCCGAGTGGGTGCAGTCCTCGGCCCCGAGCGTCTCATCTTATTATCTGCCCTCTGAGCAAATGTGGCTCAAGTGTGGGATCGGGCTGCGTACCAGCCGGAAGGTCGGCGGATCTATCCCCGGCCGCTCCAGTCTGCATGTCAAAGTAACCTCAGGCTAGATGCTGCACCTTCAGCGTGTAAATATTAGAACCGCTTGTAGGTAAATGCTGTACGAATGCGTATGCGGCTAGGCCAATGTTTCCCACAGCTGGAGATTTTCACTGCTGTAACATGATGGACAGTGTTCCCTGGCAGCACTGAATCACAGCTCTCTGTTCTGCTTTAGGACACTTCAATTTATTTGAGGAGGAAAACATCAGAGACCTGCAGGAGAAGCTATTTGTTTTTTCACTGTGTTTTATTCACTTTCTCTCTCTTTCCTGATCAAAGAGGCAAAGTTAGACATTTTGCTTTAGTCAGAAATCCTTTAACCATCTCTGCATTTGGACCTTTTTCATTATTTTAGGGACTATTCTGGATTTTTAAGACAGTGTAAGATACCAAAGAGAGACACTGATCCAGCTCGTGATCGTCTGCATGTCATGGTTGACTTTTCTCTGCTTGGGTATTTTTGATAATCGTTATTTCGTTTTTTCTGTTCTGCTGTTAGGTTTACGTTCGTGGTGCTTATGATGTTCCTGTTTTCTGAATATAACACGGTGAACTACATCTCTTATTACTGAGGTTAGAATATAAAAGAATAAATGTTACCATCAACAACACTTCTGTCACTTTTCACACGTTATATTTTGCCATAAATGACTCTTTCCCTGTTTTATATTCTGATCGGGATGAAGAAACATCCCCTCAGATTTCAGTTGCATGAAAAGTCGAACAAAAAGCTGACAGCGTGTAGCCAATCAGCAGCTGAGCCCTGTCTATTACACACCGGCCTCACCAGCACGGCCCTGCATTCCCAAAATCACTTGTTTCCTTGTTACAGTCCAACTATTTCATAGCCCAGAACAAGTTACAGCAACAGCTCAAGGTTCTCCTTGAGTTCAGCATCCTCTCTCCTCACCTGCCTTCCTGTTTGCAGGGATTTCCATGCACCAATTTCTACATTTTCTGCATCAGTCAATGATAAAAAAAAACAACTTTATTCAGCAAAAAGGAAATCATAATAATGACTTTAACAGAATCTTGTATAAAATACAGATGAACTTACAGAGTCATGTTTATAGGCATGAACAAATCTCCCGTCTTCTGTGTTTGTTCAGTTTTAGAGTTAAAATGTAACTAGCTGACGATTGTATCCGACATCAGGCTGTGTTTTGTGTTTAGTTGGAGGAGTAAAGACATAAACCACCTCAGGGATTCATTCATTTATCTTTATTCATAAACAGTCGGACTAACAGCTTAAAAGTGTTTGAGAAAGATGACTGCGCATGTTCGAAGCTTTCTGCACTTCCACTTGTCCTCTGGCTGATTTTTAGGAATAATGTAAGATAATAACATATCAGCAAACACAGCAGAGTCTGGTGGAGGTTCATGAAAAATGTATTATTTATTGTTGTCATGTCCCTCTGCCATGGTCCCTCCCTGCTTCTCCTGCTTCCTTTCCTCTTTATGTATGTCTTTCTCTCCCTCGTTTTCCCCCCCTGTGGCATGAGTGTGTGTGTGTGCGTGTGTGTGTGTGTGTGTTAGACTTAACATTGCTGCGACCTCCTTTTGGAGGCTCCTGATTGATCTCAGCGGCTCCCTTGCAGACACTCCTGCTTCTCATCATGAAAGGACGTCTCTGTGGCCACTTATCAGCAGAATGTTTCAGCTTCCAGTCTGGGAACTTGTTCAGGCTCATTTCTTGTGTCCATGTGATTAACTCAGATACTTACCTTAGCCTCTGGTCTGGGTTCTCCTCCTCTCTCCATAAAAAACCTTTGGAATTATTCTAACCCTCTGGAAGGATGTCCACCACGCTGCTGCCCTGCCCAACACCCTTACTGACCTCTGAACACACCACCTCAGATAACCCCTGGTGGCATTCCACTCCATCCTTTCCCAGGAACGGTCAGGGAGTCTGAGTGTCACTCTGGTTACCATGACAACCTCGATACATCTCTCCCGTACCAATTTCTGCCCATAACCATGAAATAATATTTTCAGGTAACTACACACTTCACGGAGGACTGAATCATTTCTACGTTCACAGCAGAGTGTCGTATATTTTTACAGTGCCTTATTGCTTTTTATGCATTATTAATTTCAGGCACGAAGTTAATTATCTTTAATTTAATTTATCTTGTGTTGTCATCAGTTTTGTCAGTGTAGATGTGTGAGCAGTGGTGTGACTTGTGCACAGGTGCAGGGATTAGAGGACGAAGAAGCCGCGTGCAGTTGCTGGTTCTGAGGTAACGTTGTGTTTTTATCCAGTTTCTTTGGCTCATTTTTAATCATCTCTCAGCTTTTGTGGGTCTTTGAGATTTAGATGATAAACAAAGTGGTAAAAACTTAGCGGACCTCAGTTTGAAAGGACTTTAGATTCTCTCAAGTGGCCGTTTGGGCGAAGGATGTACAGCCATAGAAGTTTGTGGCTTTGGTTAACGTAGAATAGTTGCCACTTCCTTTATGGCTATCTTCTTGGTAACCCTGGTGATGTGGATAAAATGTGCTTTAAGCATATTTTACATTTATTATAAGCCATTACTAAGTTCTGCTGACTGTTAAGGAAAAATATGGCAAATCTTGTGCAAAGTTGAGCAGTTTCAAAGTCCCTGGTCTGACGGAGTCAAAGTCAGAGTGAATATTTTGTGTATAAATCTTTGAGGCCTGCACTGGTCAGCACGCCATGAAACAGAAAAGCCAAGCATCCAGTTCCATCTGGTTGTTGGGTTCTGTACCAAACAGTCCTAGCAGAGCTCCTCGTCTTGTTTTCCACAGTTCGCTCTCGGGGGAATAAAGAGCTTCTTTAAAGTGCAAAACACGTCTGACTGAAGCGTGAGCACGCTGGCCTCTGATTCCTGGTTGTCCAAAAATAGATGAGCGCGTCACTAAAATGAAAGGAATATTGTTTATTTTAGATTTTATTTTTAATACATGAAAAAGCTTCTCAGTAACCCTGACAGGAGTATTTATAGCTACGCCCAAGCCTTACTGCAGTCAGCCTCAGACAGCCATCTCAGTGCTGATGGATGCCATCTGATCTGTCTCCTGCTCCCCGCGGCTCAGCCTAATCTGCACAACATTATTGCTTTGTTTGGAAAGTTGATTACAGCTCCTCCGCTGGTGGTTGAAGAACAATGCGGTGCAGTCGGTCGGCAGCCAAATGATCCACTGAGTCTCTTTAGAAACTAACATGCATCTTTATCTTACTACACTTCATTCGGTGCATCCATTCCAAGGCATTGTTGCCTCCTTGTCTGCTTCATATCACTTAAATTGAGCCTCTGGTATTGATATTAAATCCATGAGCCTGATGAAGCCCTGAACACCTGACCAGTGCAATGAAGAAACTGTATGGAAATCAATGGCCTGGGAGAGGGATGAAATCCATATTTCACTTTTACAATCTCCTTGTTAAGCGTTTATTGCATCCCAACTTTGACTTATGTTATGCAACCTCATATAACACAGTTATTAAATCCTTTTACCTTTTGTTCTGATCCATAAGACACATCTCTGATTAAAAGATACACACTGCACAATGATGAGCTCAGACATCTTCTGGAGCTCAGATTAGAGTCACTGTTCCTTCACACTAAACCTGTTAAGGCCTCCTGTGCGCCTCTGTTGGAGGACTTCCTGGGAAACTGGGAGGAGACTCTGGTGGTAGACCCAGAATGCCATGCCTGAATTCTGTTTTCATATTTAATCTTTACTCTCAAATCCTTAAACAACACCGAGTCTGCAGCTGAGGGAGTAAAAGCTAAAGCTGTCAGAAGCAGGTTATGTCTGGAGTTTTAGTTTGAAATAGTCTGGAAGTGCCAAGTTTTCACTCATTCTTTTATTTGCTGCATGTTTTAGGTGTTAAGGAAATTCTCTGCTGGGGGGAAATGATTCATGTGTGCAGCTTCTGTAAGACGTAACCTTAATAAAAAAAAAAATAGTTCTTTTTAATGACGGTTGTAGTGATTTGGAGCTGTGTAAATAAAAGCAGGGGGGAGATAATATATTTAAACCCACAAAGTTGGTAAGGAGCGAAAAATCTATGACGTTTATTGTGGGCTCCTTAATCACCATAAACCAGTGGTTCCCAAACTGGTTTTGCAAGGCCCCCCTTTATTTGACAAGACAATCTTTACCTCTCTGTGCAAAATGGGTTTAAAAACATAAACAGCATTTTCACTTCATTTGACAGGGTGTCTTGGAGTTCTTTGATGATGTATCCTATCACCTCTAACAGAAACAGTGAATACAGAAAGACAGGTACATGTTCTATTTTTAGATGTGATCACATATAGTGAACCCATCGGTGTTTAGATCACGTCACATTTCCTCTTTGACTCACAAAGAAAGTCCCAAAGTTTTTCTCCTTGTGAGGACGTTAATACTCATAAATCTGGAGAATCTGAAACTTTTACTCATGTGTAGGCACCAGTTGGCTGCTGTAACTGATGTTCAGACATTTGTTTTAAGCGATAAGGACTCACACAACCCTCTATTTGCACCTCTCCTCCATCGCACACACGCGCGCACACATATCGTCAGTTATTGTCAATATGTGATTTGCACAGGGAAGCAATGAAAGTGTGTAATGATGCTACCTGACAGCCCATTAAACTGGAGAGAGATGAGGATGCAATTAGATTGTCATCCACACTGGAGTTACTGCCGACAAACAGATGGAAGGAGGGGAGGTTTATTTTTGGAGGGAGATGAGTCTTTTCAGGGTGAACGAGCGATGTCTGTGCAGACATTTGACATCACATGAAATGATTGAGAGATGATGATTATCGAGTGTGATCAGCTGTGTCATCGTGCGTCTGTTTGCTCGTCCCGACTCGATCCGACTGTCGGGTTCAAAGGACGAACTGCAGATGAAGTTTACATCTGGGAGAAATAAAGTCCCTCCTCCTCTTCAGTCACTTCATTCTCCAAAAGAAAAAAAATTATAGAAAAATCGAGGCTCTCGTGACAAAAGTGAGACTTCACTTTGAATGGAGCTCCAGATTTACTACAGGCACTTACTGTTCAGTCTTAGTGGCAGATTCGCTCAGTGCGTAAATGAGTGCTTAAAAGCAGCGACATAAATCAGATTTTTAAAGTGTGGGTGGCAGGAAGAAAATGGAGCAACAGTCTTTATGATAGGAAAAATACTACGAGCTGAGTTTTAAGAATTATGGAAATCATCCGTGTGTGGTGACTTATGCCATCTTAGTGAGTGATTTAGTTGTGTAACACATGCACAAGACAAACAAACCAGACTAAAACACAAGCGCTCATTGATTTTCTGCTGCTTGTCTTTCCTATGTTGACTTTTTTCCTGCATCTTCATCTTTCTGTGCTCGGTTCTGGCCGAGAAAGTGCTATTATTTCTCTTAATATTAATACATCTACCTAATGAATACATGTGTCAATATACTTTTTTCAAGTACTGCTGGCCATGCTTGCCCCTGACTACACGTCTGTGATGCAACCAAAGTAGAACAAGAGCAAGTGGAAGTAAAATCTTAGATATGCATAACGAAATGTTACAAAACCTACATTTGAACACACAAAAAACGCTTTATTTGATTGTTTTACTGGATATTTTTAGACTACAAGACCATCCACCTTGTTCTGGTGCTACGGTGCTTACATACTTGACAGATCGCCAGTCTATTCCAGGGCTAACACAAGCATTGCTCAAAGTTAATTTATTTTAAGGGATAAATTAAAGTAATAATTTACAGTACAGCCAATACAGGTTCATTTATTCATAACAGATTATTGGGATTTTGTACAATCATTAAATAGAATTACAGCAGTTAGTATTTTTATTTGCATGCACTTACCACACTGCAAAAATTAAAAATCTTACCAAGTATATTTATCTTATTTCTAGTGAAAATATCTCATTAAACTTAAAATAAGAGCTGAAGGCCCGCTGTCCCATTCTACTTTTAAATCCACAAGTAAACAAGCAGTCTGAGAGCAAAGTGCTCTATTTGGGTGATATGGTACTGAGGTCTTTAAGATAAGATGGAGGTTTGTTTCTGAATTTAATACATGTCCTGTATCAGCTTGTCCTCAATTTAGAGACGTCAGTATGAGAGAAATATGTTCACTCTCCCTACTCCCAGTTAATTCTTTCTGCAGCATTCTGGATCAGCTGATAGCTTTTCAGGGATCTTTTATAGAAACCTGATAATAATGAATTTTTCATGCATCTGAATACTACAAAGCTAATATAGTTCAGTTTGTTTTACAGGAAGTTTCACAAAAGCAAAATTCACGGATACATTGTATGTGGATCCAAAACTGGATGAAGACATTTCATGTAAGCTTGAAGTTTCCACTCTATCAAATGTCACGGAGCACTTCTTACCTTTCCTTACCTTACCTTTGTTGTCGTTCCTGCTTTTCTTACATCTTTTTCTCAGAATGAACTTCTCTCTCATTGTGTGAAATATGGGGGCAGGAATAGCTCAGTAGGTAAAGATCGGAAGGTTGGGGGTTTGAATCCACTGAACGGCTACCCTGAGGTACCCCTGAGCAAGGTACCGTCCCTACACACTGTTCCCCGGGTGCTGGATTGGTGGCTGCTCGCGGAGTGAATGGGTTAAATGGAGAGAGAGTAATTTTCCCATGGGGATCAATAAAGTACACATCACATTAAATACAGCTTCTAAATCTTTAGCTAGCAGTCTGCACTCACACAGTTTACGTGTTTGCTGACATTTGTTGAGCTGTTAGGAAAGTTGTGTTTACACCGATTACACGCGCGCCTCTTCAGAGCGCTAGATAAATGCTTGAGCTCAGCCACAGTTTATGGACATCTGCACCAAAACCATTGTTCCGGATTGTTCTGGACTACAGTACAATAAATGATGCATAGATTATGATTTTGCACCTCTTTTATCTCTTTGTGTGACTTAAACACGTGATGGAGACGACAGCAGAATTGTCTTTTGTGTGTTATCGTTCCCTCAAGTTGGATTTAAATCAGTTGAAGTTTTGAATGCAGGAAATAATAACTCCCCTCAGATGTCTTATACCTGAAGTAAATAGCCTGTTCTGAAAATATAAATAGTACAAAGTACATTTGTGTTAAACTGGGGGGAAAAACAAAAACTTGTCAGAAAAAAATACATAAAGTGCAGATACCTAAAAAGTCCACATAAGTACGGTAATGAATAATTTATATTTTGCCTGAATCATAATGATGAAAAATAAAAAACAGAGAACCAGAAATCAAGCCAGTAATCTCCACTTCGACAGCACCAAGCCATCCAGTTTAGAAAGTTTATTAGTACTTTCTGTACGATGAAGTACTAAAACTCAGTAAAGTACTACATAGCCCTATGAAACCTCCCCAGTTAATTACTGAAATTATGATAACAAATTTCATATTAAAATTTTAATTTTTGAAAATGCACATGAGGTACTAATTTAGCTTACAATCATTATTTCCCAGAGCAGAAGTGTAACATGATTTCAAATCGATTTCTGTGGATTTACATGTTGGTGTCAAAAGCTTTCTACAGATGGAGGTTTGGGATATGTTTTTATTGCTTTATTAATCAGGAAATACTTTTACAAAAATAAATTCAATTCTCACAGTTCTTTTTATGAATGAGCTGTTTTATAAATTTGTGATAAATTAATAAATCTTTGTGTAAAAACCTTCAGAATATGAATGAAAACGCTGAGGTGGAGATTTTGTGCTCAAAGTGTGAAAATTTGTGAAAAATATACCTTGAAATATATGTTAAACAAAATTCCTTTTATTTATTTTATTTGAAACACATTTTCACAGGTTACATTATTTGACTGACACGTCACACTGAGGAAATGTTTATCTTGTATTCGACCCTCGCTGATTTAAATAAACGTCCAACTGACACAGTAACGACCAGAATTTGCATTTAGGTGCTTTCTTTTACCTTCAGAATAAAAGCCCTGCAGATACAGCTTGCTGCCAGTAGGAGGTGTGATGTTCCACAAATTGAAAAACTCCTTTTAACAAGCCTGTGTCATTTCAGGTCAGCTGTCTCTCTCTCTCTCTCCCTGTGTGCGGTGAAATCAGGTACAATAAAAGTCAATTACTTATAAAGATTCCAATCATTAAGAATATTAAACATCTAATATCATCATCTAATAATGTGGCGTGGAACCCGTGTAGCTCCAAATTGCCCGAGTTTTCATTAGCTGAGGAAGACCTGCTCACTCCTCCTGGAAATACATTTCTCAGTTAACATAATGACTTTTAAAATAATTGATTCTAATTAAGAGGAAGGAGAATTTTCTCAACACATAGAGGAACCATTAAACTCTGAATTAATTTTAATAATTTAGTGATGCATGCTTTACAAGTGGTAAAATAAAGGCGTCTAATACAACATATATTAGATATGTGGCATAACCTAATATCACTATTTGTTTGACTGCAGTTAGAAGTTTAATTCCTGCTCACAGATGCTACACGACACTTTTCTTCTTATTTGTTTTAAAGATTATTGATTGAATGATGGTGCCTCGTGTTAATGAACAGGGTTATAATGGAGGGATTATATCATTTAGATGAGATACGCTGATGACTGTAACGATTATTATCAGTGTGGGTGGTGGCTTTATAAATGCATATTGATGAAGATGACAGGGTGAACCTCTCTTACATTCAAAACTAAAACATTAACGAGATATACGTGTATTTGGCTTAATTTGTGATTGGCCACAGCTTCACAGTCACCTGCATAAAAGGGACAGAACGGAGCAGAGATGCAATCAGTCGGACCTCGATTTAGATCCTCGTGAGCTCAGAAACATATTTGGGTACAGAAGTGATAATAAGCTCCTCAGTTTGCCCACTATATACTCCAGCAGCTGCTCTAAACACACTCATTCATGCACATTTTAGCAAATTAGCAAAGGCTAATGGTGAAGCCTCATTAACCACAACATCATCTGCGCTCACATAAACTCACTCTGTGTTGTGGTGTATCTGCACAAGCACCCAGTTTGATGTGAAACCTCATCAGCACCGGTTAAGTGAGCGATTGGGAGGCACCGAGTACAAAACAGACTAACTACAATAAGAATAATGCTTCAGTTTGTTTGAGTCACTCTTGTTCCTGCAGGTTCTACTTAGTCTATCTGCCCCTGCAGATACTTTTGTCCCTTCTAACGCCCCGTACAAAGAAAGTGTGTGGGGAATCCAGAGGAGCTGTCCGGATTCGCGTGGTGCTGAAACCGTCAGCCTGAAGGTTCCTCTCGGGTTCCTCAGCAGAACTATACTTAACCGAACAATTAAAAGACATTTCTAAATCATTCGCAAGAAATATCCTTTAATTGTAAGGTCACGTGTAGCAGTCTTCCACGCAGCGTGGCAGCCATCCACAGTCCGTCACAGCCTCCGTTCACCTGGAATGACATCAGGGGAAGAGGTCATGACGTCACAGCGGCACAGTCACGGTAAGGGGTTTGAAGTAACCAGAAAACTCGCAGGGTGACGCGTGCACTGGAGGCATCCTTCCTCCCCACGGCGTAAAAGAGGCGCAGCTTCAGGGCTGCTGGGAGACACTCACCTACCTTCATCACTCCTCTCCTCTCCCTCGCAGCGTGTCTCTGCCATGGTGCGTCCACGCATACACAAAACAAAAAAAACAAACAAAACAAACAAACCCAGGAGTCTCCGCGTTTGGCTCTTTTCCGCTCCGTTTGTGGAGAGCCTCCATGCGGCGCTGGGGAAGATTTTACGCACGCCCAAAACCTGCGTGTGTGACACCCGGAGCTCTGAGCATATCACGGGTTACAGGTGTGGCGGCTGCGAAGGAGCCGCGTGAAAGAGGAACCTGTGTGGTTTTTAGGGTGGTGTAAACCTCCGTCAGTGCGCAGCGCGTCACCCACGACCTCTTCAAGCCGCCTGGAGGAAGCGCAGATCCGCGCTGCTGCTCCACTCCAATACATTCATTCATACAAACCCACGCAGACCCACGAGAAGCACGAGACGTTTGCTACAGAGAAGCCGCGTGCTCTTCGTCTATCTGTCACCAGAGAGCAAAAAGAAAAACGCTACACACCGCGCGGGTCTTGTATTTACGCACGGACACCGCAATCAGAGTCACGCGGCGTGACCGAACCTCACACGAGCAGCACGGTCACCGCAGTGGCCGCGAAGTGCCCGTGAACTCCGGGCGGAGGGCTGAGCGCGCCGGGCTTTCGCGAGTTCATCACCGGCTCCACTCCCTGCGCGACCCGAGCAAGGGGTAAAGATAAATAAAAGCGAGCCACGACACACAAGTCACGAGGCCACCTGCCACCGAGCCAGAGTCCCGGGCGCCACCACCTCCGCGCGTCTCCTTCGCGCTGCGCTCTCATCCATCCCTCCATCTCCATCTCCATCGCCTCTCTTTTCTCCGGTCGGGCTTCCAGCACCGTAGATAGAGGCTCTGCAGTCACGTGGGTCGGAGGAGAGGAGAGGAGAGGAGAGAAGGACCGAGAGAGAGAGAGAGAGAGAGAGAGAGAGAGAGAGAAGAGAGAGAGCGTCCCTCCTCCTCCTCCTCCTCCGCAGTTTGCAGTGTGTTATGTCTCATACTCGGAGGTAGAGAGTCAGAGCTGCTCGTCCGGCGGATCTCAACCTCTGAATCCAACCCCCGGTGTCTTCTCTCATCCCTCCCCTCTTCCCTGCTCGCTCACCCGGGTTGTTTTCTCTCCGGAGCCGCGGGAGCTTCCACGTCTTCTTTCTCTCGACTTCGGCCAACAGTTTGCTCTTTTTGGATTTGGGTTTTTTTTCTTGGACGTTTTGATGAGTACTCGCTGCTGATTTCACTCAGCACTGCTCCTCGCTGCTGCCACCGCCGCCGCTGCTGCTTCTGCCGCCGCTGCCGCTTTTACGCACCGACGCTTATTTTGGATTTGCTCGGCAGCACCGCTGGAGAAAAACACAGAGAGACGACAAGAAGCAAGAACAGCGAGGTGGATCCGTGGATGCGCCCCTTTGGCTCACGCTGGAGATGGAAATGCTGATATTGTTATTTCATTCCCTGTGGATATTGCAATGCAACACAGTGAGCGCCGACTCCATCATTCACATCGGTAAGGACCGGCCGGGGCGCCTCTCCTGCTGCAGGCAGAGACGTGCCCACGGGTCCACGCACGAAGGGAAATTTGCTGTTTTAAGTTGAGTCGCTTAAGAATTTCAGTGCTGAGTTTCCGGTGCTGATTTTCAGTTAGTCAACCTCTTCTCCTCCGGCGAAAAGAGACTCGACCTCACAGCTGATTATCATTCCGATCCGTGCCAGGGTAACGTGTAGGGAGAGGGCGGGGGGGTTGCATCCAGTCTCAGACCCACGGAGCGCAGCAGACCTGCTAGAAGTGCCTGCAAAGTGTTGCGCCGCGCATTCCCACCCCTGCATGTCATCCACCACCCTCCATCCTTTCCGGGGGGGCTCATGTCGGTGCATAGTTTCATTTGCATGCTCAAAACACCCCAAACCTGAGGCTGGCAGGAGAATCTGGCCCGACGTGGGTGTTTGGAGGGTTTAGCTTTACCCATCCGCCTCCCCCTCTCTCTCTTCCCCCTCCCCCTCCCTCGCCTCCCCTCATCTATAAGCCTGAACTTTGAATTGGACGTGAGTGAAATGTTAATAAAGCGCCAGGGGAAGAGATGACAAAGGGGACAAACACCGACTGTTCGGGCTGTGAGCGCCGCTCTCTCCGCTCGTGTCTCCTTCGTGATATGATGATACCGAGATTTCAGTCAAGTCACTTTTTTTTCTTTCTGTTTTTAGTCGAAAGAATTGAGGGAGGATGCAGAGAGTCAGTGAGAAGGGGGAGGCCGAGGGGCAAACTCACAGCACTCACGCACTTTTCACTCAAACTCCCCAGTTTGCACTAATTTCACTCAGAGGCTCCACTCGGCCTTGAGGTGGTTGGATGCGGCACGCCTGCAAACCAGTTTCAAAAAGGAAAAATGTCAAGTATTAAATAAATAAGTAGAGTAATAAGGTCTCTCCTGCAGCTCCAGCCATCAAACAGGGCCGGCAGCAGCACTGCGGTGGCCTCATGGTTGGAGCCAGGAGAGGGAAGAGAGGGGAGGAGGAAGCGGATGTGGCTGGAGGAAGTTGAAGAAAGAGCATGGGGTGGTGGTGTGTGTGTGGACCGAAAATTAATGCACTTCCTACTTGAAGTGATTTTTCGAAAAACACTGTTATGATATGTTGCTTCTGAAATGCTGCATCTCCATTAAGAAAAAACAACACACATGCACACGCGCACACACGCACGCACGCACACATGCGCACACACGCTAGGTGAGTCTCTGTTTCAGCACTGAGATGGAGATGGCTCGTGTGGCAGATTGCTTTGTGTGCCAGCTCTTTAGGTTTGGCGTCGTCCTTATTTGTACATGCACAGATGACACTTAGAGGAAATAAAACCTGTTGTTGGCCATTTTTCAGCAGCTCCTCATTCACCAGAGAATGAATCTCAGAGTGTAGATGGAGGGGTGCACAGATGGATGGCTACTTCACTGTCCCTCGGGAGAAAATCTGGATTCACTCGGCTCATGGCAACAAGAGAGAACAGTGATACCAGATTATCCACAACACAGAACAGTAAATGCAACAAATCAGGGGTGGGATGAGGGGGTGGGCGATGCCAGTCAGAGCAGGCGTGAACATGCAGCTGGTGCTGCTGGGGTTGTTTATGAGTAAATTTGGGAGCTAAAAGAAGAAAAATAGAAGCCATAAGAGTCCACTCCTTCCACAAAGAGTAGTTCAGAGATGTCAGAGCTGCAGGTAGAAAAAGCTCCGTGTTCTCTCCACGCGAGGAGGAGCTCGTGTCCAGCCGACAGAAACATGAAAATAAATGTCGCAACCTGTGAGTGCAAATCTCCCCTGCAACCTCTGGCGTATTGTTACGTGTCCATACCTGCGGTATTGGTCGTGGTGGTGGTTCTGCTTCACAGATACGTGAAGCTGCACGGTGCTTTGTTGAGTAGGACGTGCATGTACTGTACTCTTTGAACCAGATTCTCATTAAG
>VUQR01035528.1:36873-48812 GCA_015108515.1 Hemichromis elongatus
TTTCCCGGGCCCCCCCCCCCACCCCCCCCCCCCCCCCACTGCCTGCTACTGCTAAAAGAAATCACGTGCATTAAAAATATATCAGAAACGCTTCCTTGATCCCTGCACAAGCATTAGCACAGTTATTGATTGTCTGTGGGTTTATTCTCCAACCATTTTGTATAAGACCTTCCTGCCTGGTGCTCCGAGGCTTCCCGGTGGTTCAGTGTTTAAAGGCTTTACAAAGAACAAAAAAATCTATGAAGAGTTCTTTAGATTTCATACGAGTACACTCGATTTTATCGTTGATACCGAGAACCAGCGATGCTCTTCTCTTTTTTTTTGCCATGAAGAGGCAATTAAATGCTTGCGGTGTCTGGTTTAGTTGAGAGTTAAAGTTATTCCCTGGTTTCCTGTTTTATTTTGAAAGTATTTCTTGTGTATCTCTTCATTTGCTTCCTGTTTCATTTCCTGGCTTTATAATTGTCTTTCCTGTCCTAATTGTTTCCACCTGTGCCTCCTCAGCCCTGTGTGGGTTCACACAGAGCCTCGTCACACCTGCTCACCCTGCGTTTCCTGTTTATTGAGCTCTTTTCTGTAAGTTTAATAAAAGTTAGTTTTAGATTTTCCACGGCAGACAGTTGACCTCTTTTGTGGCTGCACCTGGGTTTGATTTTCAACTTTATTCTCACACTTGTTGTCATTTTTTTTTAATTCCCAAATTCACAAAAGACTTTAATGTCGGGTGATCTGAGATCAAGTCAGTGTCTGGTGGAACGAGTTGAAAGGCAGGTGGCAGTGGAGGTGTCATGGAGAGCACAGAGAGTGACGGCTTCACACTGCAGTGGGCTGTAAGCGCCAGTGCAGGGTCACCAACCCCACAGCACCTGCTTTGTGTCCAGTATGGAGGAAATGCCACAGATGTAAGTTATGTGCAATTATTTGAGGAAATTCTCAGAAATAAAAACATAGAAATCATGCTTTAGGTGAAGTTTTATATATGACTTTGGTTTTTAAAAAATGCTGTTAGTATTTATTTTATTTCTATAAATATTAATAAAAAAAAAAACAAGAAGGAGGCAAGAGTAAGACAGAACGATGGTAGCCAGGCGCTGAAGCTCCTGTTTCTGAGGTGAGGACGTGCTTTGTTTCCACCTTTCCCCTTAATTAAGAGACCCTTCAGTAAGTGTGACTCCACATGATGTTGCACTCATCGAGGAGTGAGAGGCAGTAGAGCTCGGATTGTGTCACTTCTTCTGTGACTGCTATTGATCGCAGTGCATTTGATGGCTCACAAACGATAATCCCAGCGTGAAAAATGAATCGTGAGGTTGTTGCAGCTTGTTTACACATCAAAGACACTTAAATGTGCAAAAACGTGTACATGGATAAATATACAGTAAAAATAGATTAGCCTCATCCTTGTAGATGCAGACACTTTGTCTGATTGTTGCACTCGGACTTCAGTTGTTCCCCGAACCTACTGACAGTCTGGCTTGGCAGCACAGCACAGCTGAACCGAGATCAGATGTGACATGTTCCACTGTCGGCCCCCGAAACCCCTGCCCGAGCATCTGTCTCGTCCGGCCGTGCTGCTTATCGTTGGTGACATATCCCAGTTTGTTTGTCCCTTCCTCTCTGCTGCTGCCTGTAGTGGCTCAGTGGCAGGCAGAGGGTGTCGCAGGACGAAGGTTTGATCCGTGAAAAAGCCGATTCGGATGAAAACGTGAAGGTTTGTGACCTTCGGTCAACCTGCTTCAGCCTTTGACCCACTTAATGTGTCCGTGGGCATTTGTGCAGTAAAATCCTGCTCTGTGAGGTCCAAGGCCGGGCCGGTTTTCGTCTCATCTCCTCCCAGCAGCAGCTGGCTTCTCTAATTAGCCCCGCCCTCCTTCCTCTTTGGTTGAATGTGCACAAAATCAGTAAAAACAGCTGCCTGGGAAGGAAAGCAGTGGTCAAGGAACATCAGCTTGTCTGATTGGAGGTCAGGGGCAGGAGCTGCAAACAGGTGGGGATGGGGCTGGAATTAATGTTGGCCTTTAATTAAATATCAGACATCCAGCTGTCAGGGAGCTACAGTGCTGACATGATGGCCGCTCTCAGGGGGCTCATGCAAACATCTCTTTCCAGAGCAGAGGAAGGTGAAATCTTTATGAAAAGAGACAAAATACCAGGTTGTCAAACCTCCGCAGACGTGCCTGCAGACTGATGAATCAGCCATGTTGAGACGACATCGAGCTGTTGTTTGTAGGAAACGTGACAAAAATTTGTGTCTGACAGAACTCGACAAATACAATCGTTCAGCTCACTCAACAACAGAGGAGAAGCTAAGCATATCCCATATGTTCATGTTTCATAGATAAAAGATATCTTCCTTCTGCTGAAGGGAAATTTGAAATACGCAGCTCAAAATAACATTTCAGGCCAAATCATCAGTTTGGGTTTGTGTGTGATTTGTAAAGGTTCCCTCAGCGGAGGGTCGCTGCATGGATGAAAACTGAAATGAAGGCTTTGTCGTGCTCGGCTCTTTCATTCCTACTCGTCTTCGCCACAGCTGATGAGTGGATCGCCAGCCTCGCTGAGACTCGTCCTGTTATTGGTTCATTCCTGTTAAAATGGATTCTTCTCTCTTCTCGGTCTCATCGAGTGCTTTCTCAGAGGTCATCACTGGACAGGTGGTGTTCCTTCCTCTTATCTTGTAGGCTTTGAGCAGCAGACGCTCATGCAGGTGGCCTTATTTTGATTTCCCATTCCAATATCTCCACACAGATTTGAACCCACAACCTTCCTGCTGTCAGGCAACACCTTTGTTACAGTCACCTACCAAAACACCAGTTAGACAATATTATCACTGGCTTGACGTGGGGAGTGTGTACTGTCTGTTTTTTATTCGTGTCATAAAGCACATCTTTATAGTATTATTTCATTGTAATGGTTTTTTAAACTGGTCGTTGTCTGAGGGAGCAGCAGGGTCAGGGACGCTGGCATACTTTGCTTTTTGGCTTTTTAATTCTTGTTCATAGACATTTCTTTTTTGTGACAGACTCTTCGGCAGCTATGCAGACGCTGTCGTGTAAAAGACGTTACATATGCAAGTTCTTATTTTCAGTGTCTGCCTTCATTTGCTGATGCTGCTGGACTCAGGTTGTAGCTCTTCCTGTTCCCCGTGGGCTGTTTTCCAGATCTGAAGGTCCTCTAAACGCCCCTCAGGCCAAACGGATAACAAGTCACTTTTTATAAGGAGCCTGAGGAGGAGAGATTACCCCATCCCACGAGCCAGGCAGCTGACTCGGGATGATTTACGGCATCAGTGTAGCAGCTAGCAGAAAGAGAGCCGTGCTCATCCGTCGCCCGGCTTTGGAAAGGCGATCTCGAACTGCAGGAATCCAATCTGTTGAGGCTGGCAACGCGAATGAACAGCTGCGGCCTTTTCTCGCCCCTCCGCTAAATAAGATAAACTAACCCAGTTAGGGAACAACGCAAAAGGCTTCCCGCACTGTCTCAGTGAAGGCTTAGCCAGGCCATTTACCTCCACCACCTGCACACACACTGAACAAAGAGCAGGCGACTCTCCCACATAATGCAGCAGCCTCACTTTGTGGACTGAATGAACGTGGCGTGCAGCAGAGTGCTAGACCCTGCGAGGACATTAAAATACTCTGCAGAGAAGCGTTATTGTTGCTTTAGATTCTCTGTGACAAACGGAGGAGGAGAGGCGGCTGTGTGGGCAGGCTGGCAGCAGCGGGCCTGGACAAGAAGCCGGCTTGACTAATAACAAGTTTCTGTAAGCTGCAGCTGATGTTTTAAGCTGCCGTGCAGACGTAATGATTATCTTTACATCTGATTTATTCACACTAAAAGAAGCCGTGCAACTGATCCTCAGCACGCTAACTCAATGTCAAAATTGAGTTTGTTTCCCAGGAGAACCGTTTGCTTTAAACTTGTCTCTTTCAGCCCACATGGCTGTTCAGCGTTTAAGTGCAATGTGCTGATGAACACGTATGTATCAATGTTCTTCATCAACACGTCCACAGCCCAGTTCTTTCCTGCTAATTATGCTATTCCTAGCAGGTAGCTAAAATATGATGATGCTGGCTAAATTTAGCATTAGCTGCTTGGTGTCTTTCAGTTACTTGCTGCTTTGAATTTGAAGGTTAACTTCTCACATCAAGCTCACATTGTCAGCATTTAGTTTTTCCTGTGTTTAGCCGGTTCCACCTCGGGAATACGCCCAGCATGGCTGCTTTGTGTGCCAGCTGTGATGTGGCTGTCAGAGTCCACTCAACACAGTGCTGACGATTCCACACGACGTACCAGAGTGAGCTCCCAGAAGCAGCTCCTTGCATGCTGAACTCAAGAAACATGTTCCCGATGACTTGATGGGCTCAGACTAATACTTGACATCATATTGAAGAAAATATTAAGTCCAGACTCTGCAAACTCATTCTGAGAGTCAGAAAGGAGGGTTGAGCGTGAAATGCTCACTAATGAGCGTGCTCTTTGATGGCCAATTTAATACGAGTCAAACATTAAAAAAATGTGCCCTCCTTTGTTGAACTGGTGGACAGTTGTTAGGTCTGCACTTCCTATAGTGTCAAAAGTCTTGAAGTCATCTGTTCTTTTCTTTACCACCCACGTCAGAATCGGTAACGCTGCAGATTCGATTGCTAGACTTTTCCCTTTTCGTTTTCAGCACAGCACTCGATCCTGGTTCATGCGCTCACCTTGTGTTTGGGTCATTGTAGTGCCATTCTCCCTGCTCTCCCAAAAACCTCTGCAGCAGGACGACTGGCCACGTTACATCCAGTGTCATCCACCTTCATTGGCTCCTTTATCCTCACGCTCCTTCCTGTGCCCTCTGCTGTCCTCACTGCTCCTCACTTCAGAGTCAACATCACGGTTCAAGCTCGACTCTGGTTCAAAGCTCAAAACTGATCTGTTTCATCAGCTGTAAACATCCTGTCCTGTTATGATCTCTGTTAAAACTTCTTCTTTATAATCTTATTTGTATGAAAAGGCACCAACACATAGAATCTACTCCTATGGTCTAGTTTTGGGACTAGGACCCTTTGAGGCATCAGTTCCAGCCTGTACCACGTGTTTATCACCCCCACCAGTATTGGTGTTGGTAATGGCGCTTTTGATGGAGCGATTAGGAGAAAGGTTGATTTCTTGGTTTGATTTGAATAAAGGTTTAAAATGTTTGTGTGCGTCTACAGTATCTGTGTTATTATTTCCCAGTTTAAATTCTGTTTTGAATAATTCATAGTGTTGGCTGTTGTTGGTCAGATGCTTTTGCAGGACAAATAAATGTTTTCATTTGAATAACTAGAGGACAATTAGAAGGAAAACAAACACGGCCTGAAAGAACAAAAACAACAAAAACCCAGGATGGGGGGGAAAAACAAACACTTGAGTTTTTTCCTTTTAAAAATGTTCAAAAAGATGAACATTGTGTAGCAATCAGCAAGGAGCCTGCAGAGGTGCACACTCACATTTCGTTCCTCAATGTTTACCCCGTTTTTTTGTAAATGCATCTGGAGTCTTTTACTTTGCATTTTCCATTTTTTACTTCCATTTTTGTAATCCAGAGCCTGTGCATGTGACCCTTGGCAGAGATACAAGCTGAATGATGAATGATGCTGAAGCTTTGACGTTGCATTACAACACGTTACCAGTTTACACGGTGTGATTAAGTTTGTCTCGTCCGTCACGTCTTCTGATTTAGTTGAAGCTTCTCATGTTGGATTTCTTGTATTAGACGCTGCTGCTCGTTGATGTTTAACACGTTCTTCCAGCTGCAGCTGCTCCGTGGATCTTAATATATTGTCTCTACAGCCGAACTGATCTCGTGTATGTGACTGTCAGTTATGCAAGCCAAAGACAATCTGCACACGTGCACATTTCATTTGCATTACATCAGCACTGCTGATGATTACTTGCTGTTGGCTGTGAGGAGGAGGAGCTCAGTGCTTCACATCTTGGGTGAAAGTTTGTGGGTTTGAGTGAAAGGCTGAGGATGGAGTCAAGCTTCAGGCCGCTGGTGTCTGAAGCTCGTGCTCTGTGCTCACAGGCAGGAGGAGCTGGGCTGCTGTGACAGGTTTTTTTTCCCCCTTGTATGGCTGAAGGTCACGGTGCTGTAGCGACGCTTATTTGGATGTTTAATTATGATAATAGCTCCGCTGCATCCTCCATTGGACTCCGGGGAAATGTCGCCCAAACTCCTGGTTGCTATAAATCTTCTCGTGGTTGTGCTGCTTTGTGTTTTGCACAAGTTTAAACCTCCACATTATTCATTTCACTTCCACTGTGTCCAGGATCGAGATCAGAATAACATTTCCTGTTTCCACAGCGTGCATGTGGAGACTAATTCTCCATAATACCCGACCTTGATTGCTTCTGTTTTGGTTGCCATTATTGATGCAAACCTGTTAAACGGAGCTTTTCCTCTTCACTAGTATTTGTAGTCCCCGTACCACGTTAGTTTAGTTAGAGCCCGTCTGGCTGAGCTTTTCGTCTCTCGCTTCAGCAGAGAAACACGACGAGTTAGACTTTGTCACGTTTTCTTCTCTAATTTGTCGTCATTTTGCATCGCTCGACGTTTGTCATGGGTTTGGATCCATTTCCTGTTTTATTTTGTAAATGTTCAGCTTCATGCACTTCACTGTGGCTTCTCCTCATTTTTCTGTTTCTTGCCAGTTTTCTTGCCACCCTGTCTTCAACAGCATAAATACTCACTCCTTTGAGGTTTGCTTTCCAAATCACTTTCTTCATGAATAATTCCTCGTGATTTTCTTTCCTGTAGTCTATATTCAGTTTGATTTTGTACCTGCCCCTAAGATGTGGTGTTTGGTAGCTTAAAGACCAACCGTGTGAGACCTTTGACCCAAACTAAACGTTAGCTTCACCTCTGGCAGCTTTAAATGGCACTGACAAACGGTGGAGCAACACGTTGTTTGCTTTAATATCTGAAATATTTAAAGATTTGATGGTGTTAGTGGTCTTTCTTGATTAGATTTAGTTTGTTTGGAGGTTTGAGCTCAGCATTAATCACTTTAGCCTCATTAAGAGTTTTTTTGTATTTCTTTTCCCTGACATTTCTTCGTCTGTGTTTTACATCCTCCTTTATTATGATATTTGCTTCACTTTGTTTGTAGTCCAGTTGCTGGACAGTCGACCTTCTCATCTTCCTTCCTGCTCTCTGCTGTCACTCTTCTGTTTCAGACGTTCTGGATCAGATTTAATCTCATCACTTGTAATTTATTTGTGATTATTTCAGTTTTTTTTAAAAAAAGTCCTACATTTACATTCTAATGGAGACATTGTATATGTTCTCATTGTTACAGATCTATAAAATGAAATGAAAGCATTGAGGTGAAACTAACTGTAATTACACACGAATATAAGAATACTGATTAAGGCATGACAAATACTTCAGCACAAAATATACTCATGCATAACATAATCATCCAAATTGTATTTAATGAGCTCCACAGACATGCAAAAATGAACATGTATAACATTAGTATCCATCAATAGGCTCTATTAAACCGCTTATTGTAGAGCTCCTGTTGTCATTAGCATTCTGGTCTGTGCAGTAAGGTATCCACCACACCGCCTCGCCCCCAGGGAGGCTGGAGGACAATGTAAAGAATAATTTGTGCTCTTGCATGTAATAACAGTCGAGTGTTCTGCCACGTGTTTTATTTCCCTGTAGTTTAGCCTACCAGGGATTTGCCACATGGTCTGCTGGAAAGATAAATGGCACCTTTTGTATTACCACTTATTAAACCTTTAATGGGAATGGATTTTCCTGTATGAGGGTGATGAAAGGAGTGAGTGTAATTGCAATGACTGTGGGTGCCGACATCGGCCTCTTCCACTGATTAACGGCTCGACAGAAATCAGAGCAGCGATGGGTAGACCACAACCGGTGTCGTCTTTATGCTATCATAAAAGTAAAGTCCCACTGTGTGAGGCGGCGTCATGCACCGTCTATACATTTATTTATTTATTTGATGCTGTTGTTGCAGGCAGTCCGAACACTAAATGATCTATAAGAGTCCTGATTTTCACAGTAAATAAATAAATAAATTAAACCACTCCTTTTATCTGGAGTATTGACCTGTCGGGCAAACCTCAGTGGAAATCATATTACAGCCAGCGTCTTCTACTTTCACATGCGGCTAAAATGCTGCCTAACCCGAACCCCACCCAAAGTGATTTGCTGGAAGAAGCTAAAGTGAGCAAATCACATGTGAGCCAGCCTGAAGTCACAGGAGCTGTCCTTGGTGCTGAGAGTGAGGCAGCTCTATGACTGTTTTCCTGAACAGACTTAAAGCCCGCTGGATTTTGTTTCTTTCCTTCAGCGAATCCTTTCCATGCAGCCTGCATCAGGATGTCAGCACATAATAAAAAAGCACACCAGCACCAAGCAGTTAATCAGCGTAACACGGAGGTTGTAAATATTCTCCAAAAATGGTTTATTGCACCCTGAGTCGGCTCAGCCTCGTCCATGTGATTGTGAATGTTTCCTGTTGTTTTCCCTCTGAGTCTTTTACATCACTTCCTGTGTTATTTTGAAGATTAGAGCCGTCTCCGTGGGGTCTTCTCTTGTGTTTTCTGACATCTCCTTGCGTTTTGTTTCCTGTTGTCGCCTTTTTAGATTTTCTGCTGTTTGTTAAACCATAAGTTCATATCAGTGACTGTTCGATATCACTAGCTGCCCTCAGCTGGGTCCAAAAACTTTCATGAAACTTTCCTTCGGGGGGAAAGTAAGAGTTTCTAGTGCCTCCAATCCCATGAGGGCAGTAATGAGTGTGCCTGTCTCTATATGTGCTCTTGTTACGTTTTTGTTGTTGTTGTGTAGGGTTGATTCGGAGGACTTTGAGAATCAGTAGAAGTTGGATTAAACAAAATACTAGTAAAGACTTAATAAGAAAAACAGTCCTCCTGCTTCTACCTGGTTAATGAGCCTTTATTCTCCTTATTTATCCTTAATGTATTTTATTTGTATATTGTGTACAGAAAGCACAACCAAGGACATGAATTGAAAATCATCATTAATAACCATAAAGTGTAATTACTGCCCTGAATAAAATACATCTATAATCACATATTTTCCCACTCAGCTCTGTCTAGGGTTTTTTTTGTATTAACTTTAATATAAAAATAAAATAATTATTTCATCTCTTGTACTGCTCACCAAAAGGAAAAATGAGCCTCTCGGTTCCACGTTGTTCCTCCGTTTAAAAGTAGCTTCACTGAAAGCTTTTTGCAGTAAAATGTCTGTAAATGATGGAAACAGTTACACTGCTTCACTTTCTCTCTTTTGACACTGCGGTTGATCATTTGCCTTCTTGCTACAAATGCAATGCATAAATAATTGGAGGGAAATGTTCTTCTGAATAAAATCTATTTGCTGGCAGCAGGTGGTGGGAAATAAAATCTGAGAATGTTGTGACCCAGTGAGAGTCCCAGCCGCAGTAAAGCCTTTCTGAGATTAATCGGTCAAGCAAGAAGCCAGACTTTATGGTCCCAGCTCTCAGAAGTTGCTAAATCCCCAAATAAAGCAGCCTCTTTTTCTGGTAGATATATTTTTTCCCACCCAGCTTGAGCTCTGGAACTCGCAGCCCTGGACTCCTGGTTGATTACCTGCCAGCGAGAGGCGGGGGCTTGATAAACTTAGCCGCACCAATACATTGTTTTTGCATCAGCGGTGAATAAATGGTTTTTGGCTGCTGGCCGGTGTGAAGTTCCCACCTTGTACGTGGTGTAGGAATGCTTGCAAATATGCTCGAAAGGTCAGCCAAGCCACACATTCATTTTCCAACTTAAACAGGATTCCCACATTCCTGTGGCCTTTATTAACCGCTCAGCTTATTCATAACATTCAATAATCCAACAAAGTTTGTCAGCCTTTCTGTGGAGCAAATGGATATAAATAAACTGACAACATGTTCTCAAGGCGTTCATGTAACCCAGCCACTGTACTGCTCCCTGGTCCATACCCAGCTTCATGCATGTGAGATAGTATCATGAGTGTAATATGTCTCGATTATAATCGTCTTTCCTCATTAAAGCTTGCAGAGGCCAAATCGGTTTTTCCCCTGCTGCTGGAACAGCAAGCCTGTCAGATTAAAATGCATTTGTTCTCAGACTGTATTCACCTTTCAGTCATGTATATAAAATCTTTATTGTCCCAGGAGAGAAATTTGCTTTCAGTCTGCATTTTAGTCTCACCAGACGGACCGCCGTGGCAGAAGGAAAGAAGCTCCTGCCAAAGAGAGGCTGTCCTCCAATTTAAAGTGGAGTATGTGAGGACAGATGGACGCCGTGATTTTTGGAACAAGTGCGGATTGCAGGGGTGATCTGTGCAACTCACTATAGCAGGTGTTAAACATGCGACGGCTCTTTTGTTGCAGTTTTAGGACTTGAGTGTAGGCAGTCTAAAGAGTTTGCAGGCGGTGGCATGTATGGCAGGACATATGTTTGCTTTTGTTGGGAACAGCATGGCCAAGAAGCAGGAAATAGGATGGGTGGAGTTACTCTGGAGGAGGTTTGTGCTGTGAGAGGAGCTGAAAACAACCCTTAAGATGTAATTCAGCGGTTCATTAATAAAGTAAACTGCACGGCCATTTAGTGAACCATCATAATCATAAAGTCTCAATATCCTCAGTGCGAATATTGAACTGAACATTTAGATCAGGGTTGGTGGAAACTTCAAATCGTGTCTTTACAAATGTCAGATGTCTTCACTTGTCCTGAGTCAGGACACACACCCTTGAAATGTGATGCAGAGTGATTCATAGAAATGGTGCTGAATTAATATGAGCAGGAGCCATGACATCTCAGGCCTCAGCGCAGCGGCAGTTAGAGCAAATGTTAATGAAACATTTGGGCTGAACGTCTGTTTGAATAGGGGTTGATAACCGCAGACACGAGAGACTCGAGCAGCTTTGGAGCTTTTCTGCTTTCACATGTGACTCGGCTCATTTTAAAAAGTTATCAGCATGTCTGGGACCCACACACCTTTAAACAGATCTTAAACGAAACACTTCGACATGCAGCCAGGAAGACTGAGATTGAACCACAGACCTCCTGATTAGTACCTCCGATGGCCTCGGCCACACAGGACTGGAGGCCAGTTGGCACCTCCAACAGTTATGCTTTGGAAAAACATTCCTGGAGTGATTGCTGACTGTCATCGTCACAAAGAGGGTGCTGCACCTTATACAGAGCAGCAAGCAGACTGCTGCATCACCTATAGCTTGCATTAAAGATGATTTGTTTGCAGGTAGTTAAAGTCACTGACTATCAGCCGAGCAGTAGTAAAGCCGGCCCTTTGCTGTGCGTCTTCCTTCCCACTCTCTCCCTGCTTTCCTGTCTTCTCGTCACTCTCTAGTAAACTGGAACTTAAAAAGGCTTCATCCATTGGTCCATTTCCAAAGCAACAATCTAATGGAGTTGATCAATCACAGGGCTCTTCCCATCATTGACCGCCAGACTCTCTGAAGGGAAAACAATCAGCCAGAAAACCAACACAAACCCGACCCTCAGAAAACGCAGTGGAAGTGTTTATGAGACACAATAACATGGAACAGGGACAGTAAAGAGCTGTTAGCTCGATTAAAACTCCATCACCTGCAGCCTTTTCTCCCAGCAGCGATGAATCCTCTGCTTCTTGAAGAGTGTCTCAGTACGATCTTCTGCAGCTGGTCCGTCACGTTATTTTGTCCCTCAAAATGCTTTTGTTTTGTTTTTTCCCTATTGTTGCTTTATTTAGCTTCGGTTGTTTGTTTTATGCTTTTGCAGCACTTTTCTATTTTTCTGCCGTTTTCTTAAGTTGCAGTGTGTTTGACCTCACGTCCCGCAGAACTGTCTTCATCAAATCAAACTAACCATTTCATCCTGGTGTTGAGACACCATATTCCTGTCCCCCCGCCCTCCCCCCACCTAAC
>VUQR01035528.1:57835-69533 GCA_015108515.1 Hemichromis elongatus
TTACATCCGTCCTTCTCCTCTGCTTTGATGGGCATGGCTGCGTGGATCGACGGGCAGCTGGAGCCGAGTCTTTAAAATTGACCTTTTTACCGAGTGTGTGAGTTGTTAGCGCCTGTCTTTTTAATGGATTAGCTGACTTCTGCTATGACCTGCTGTCTGGTGCAGATCAAGTTTGCGCTTCGGTTTAGGTGACTGTAGTTCTAGTGTTTCATTGGTCACCTTATGAGCCTGTTTGATGAGTGAAGCTCATGTGAGCTGTTAAATTACTACTCCAGCCTTTCACCTTCTCGCTCAAAAAAGGGCTAAAACGCTAACGGTGAAGCTGCAAAATACCATCGTCTTATACCATCAATGGCCACGCAACAGTAGCAGCGCAGGATCGCCAACAGAGCGTGGAGTAAGCTAACAGTGTTTAGTTTCCTACCTGTGACATCAGCAGCTTTTCTTTGCATGTTAGCAGCAAGTTTGAACACTGACTGCAGTCAGAGTGAGTTTACGTCCTTTCATTCTCATTATGGCCGGTGTGGAAAACCTTTTATTAACATGTGTGCTGTTGGCAGTTTGCTGAGCATTTGCTGTGTCTGTGAGGACGTGGTCTCCCAGTGAGACTGGGAGCAGGGAAAGGAGAACCTGGCACCACTGAAGACTCTCACATGAAGCTGAAATGAGACTAAAAGAAATAAACTGCATGAATAATGACCAAATCCAAGGTTTCTGGTACTGGGTCCAAACTTATGGACAAACTTGATTTGGTGCATTGTTGCCAGATATTATCAGATTTTCTGTCGAGTCTTCATATTACAAGAAGACAATTGATTGATTGACAAAAGCAAACTCTGAATCTGAAATGTAAGTCCAATATTACAGAGAAGTATCTTCACAATCAAATCACATCAAAGAGACGGCTAAGCCTCACTACTGCAGAGAAACTGAGAACACATCAATGTAAATATTAATCTATACTTGCACTACAAAAGCATCTCCTCCAGACAACCTCGGGCTCTCCCATCGTGCCTCCATCCATCTAGTGCTTGAAAAGAGCTCATCTCATTAACTGCTCTTTCTCACAGAGATTCCTTTTGTCGTAATCAGCCTGTTTACTCTGATAGGAACGACTCTTCATCCGCACTCACAGATACGCAACACTTTAATGCTATCGACAAACCCTCCGAAGGAAAATCTGACTGAAACCATCTGTCAAACCAATCCGCTCGGATTACACGCCTCGAGTTTTTCAACAAAGACGCCAAGACAGAGAGCTGTTTCTCCACCGACGCTAATCCTTTCAACTCGTATCAGCTGCATTTTCACTAAAGACGAACCGTTATCCCGCGCACGTTTGGCTTTGGTGACGCCGGGCGGCCCGGGCCTCTCTGACCCGCCGTCTATAATACAGGTATAATCTAATGAACTTTTCAGCACTACTCAGTGATTCTTTAATTGGCTTTTCGATTTAAACAAATTAGGCTAATTGTCTTATTATGATCTGTCTGACTCGGCTCAATAACTGTATAATTAGAGGAGAAATGACTCGACCGGGGAAGTCCGTGATGGAATTTGACGCTTCACTTTGGCTTTATTCTCCGTTTTCTTCTCTCCGTTTCTTCTGTATTGTTGTTTGCCGTCGTTTGTCATAGACCAAAAAATTTGTGTGCTTGCTTAGTAATGTACTCGGTTACTACGTGCTTAGTTAAGGTGTAATGCTGTGTGTGTGTGTCGCCTCTCTGTCTGTCTGCATTGGTTTGAGTGGCAGCTCCTGCTGTTGGATCCCAGCAGACAAATTGGTCTCATCTGTCCCACAGCAGCACGTTCACACTCAGCCAAGGTTGATCAAGATCAGACGTGTTGGCGTGTGTGCAGCAGGTGGGACTGTGATCAGATAAGCTGGGTAAAAAATGTAAATTGGTTTTAATCTCCATGTTTCCGTTGGATTTGAAGCAGGTTTTTGGAGCCGTCTGTTGGCCACTGAGCTCCACTAGTGAGTTGTGTCAGTGTTGATTCTTACAGCGGAGCGCCACCTCTTACCTGAGGTTAGATGATGTTCGCATTTGTGCTGCAAAAGGAAGATTTTGGCTTTTATTTATTACAAAAACAAATCAGCAGCTGTTGCCGCTCCTCGTGCTCCGCAGCCTCAGTGAGATCTGCGTAGCAGCACCAGAACGAGCTCCTCCGAAGGTTCTGCTGAGCAGCTCACAGCAGATCCCTGAAGCTGGGGTCCAACATGGAGGAGTTCATGCATGTCTGTGGGAGGAGATGTTTCAGCAACACCTGAATGTTAAAAATCAGAAAAGATTTTTTATTGCAGATGGAAAATTAAAAGGTGGGGGGGGGGGCTTTTCTCCTCGAGTGCCTTATACAACATACTATCTAATGGGCTTTCTGACATTCGCACAATGATGAACATCTGGAGGAACTTGGTACTGGGACAAGATACTTTGGCATGGAAACTAGAGCAGCCAGGAATCAAACCGCCAACCTTCTAATTAGAAGCTCTACCTGCGGAGCTACAGTCACTCACACACTGTAGTAAAAAAATGTGTGATAGCAGGAAGTTTGCACACGTCATCGGTCAGAGATGCTGATTGTGTTGGTTTTTCACATTGAGACACTTTTGTAGGGGAGCGGGACCACACCTCCTTCATGCCCCTTCCATCCTCAGTCTATAAATGCCTCCTTCTCCAGTACCAGCTGTTCTCATTTTCATGCCCCACCCTTCCCCCCCAATTTCCCTCTCTCCTCCTCTTCTCCTCCTCCCTTCCTTCATTCACTTCTCGTTAGTACATGGGGATCTGCCCAGCCCGGGAGCCGACGCCAGTCCCCTTCGAGGCCTTCGCCAAACCGCAGCACCAGTTCATACGTCCTCATCCCTCGCCGCTCATCGCTCCGAAGTTGTGGTCCCAGCTAGTGAAATGGCACAAATGGAGTTAGAAGCTGAGGTGGTTTGGATGTGTGCACAAGGGGCCATGCTGAGGGTCGGTGTGACAGCAGAGGATGGTGGGACAGGAGGAGATGGAGGCAGATGATCCCCTAAAACGAGCAGCTGGAAGAAGAAGACTTAAACTGGTGCTGTGGTCTGTAAGCTCACAGGCATTAAAGGATGGCTGCCAAGTGCCAAGACTTTCTCTAGAACAGCCTTTTTTTTTTTTTTTTTAATCCCATCTGATATTTTTTGATGAAATAGAAGCCCAGGCTGACACGCTGGACTTTAAAAAAAGGTTTTGTGGCTTTATGACATCCAGCTTTCACAGTCTAGTGTGGAGGCTGTTAAAACAGCACCACGATGGCCAAAGACACAGGATGCACTGGCTGCATGTCAGTCTACTGGTATTGGCCTTATAGTGTACTATCCATGGCTACAATGCGTGCTTTAACAATAGTAAAAACATGCACGAGGACCGAGCACTGCATAAACTCTGGATTGTGTATAACATAACGCAGAGTTAAAGGATATGCACACAGCCTGCAAACATAAACAGCAGGAGCAAATTATTAGGTATGCGTGCTTATAAAAGTGTGTCTCTCCATCTGACAGGGACAAGCATGACCTGTAAGCGTGCACAATAATTCTTCAAAATTGCTTGAAAAATCTTTGTTTTAGTCGTGGCATTCGCTCCGGTGTTTACAGCCTGAAACATGTTTTCTGTAATACAATATTTAACATCTGAAGCCGAGCCCGGCAGCATTTTCTCGAAGATAACTCAGCCCCTAAAGGATGATGTAAGCTGTGTTTTCATGTCATGCACTCCAGCAGCTGCGGTAACTCCTCACGCTCGTTGCATCTTGCTGCTGATATGCGTGGATCTACAAAAAACGAAAAAGACTTTATAGACTTTGTTCTTGCTCTAATGCCGCTAATCTGAACTGTCAATTCACTCTGTGATCTCTGCGCCTCCAGACCAACAGCTCTGATGTTTGCTGTTTTTCTCAGCCAGACAGCAGTCGGTAATCACTTCACACTCTGATCTGCCGTTGTTAGATGTCAGTGATCCAGCGACAAGGGGATTTGAAGGCCAGACCTACTTTTTTTAAACTGTAGCCCCCAGTAGATGCGCTGAGCTTTAATTATGGCCATAACAGCATTACATTTACTGCGTTAATTTAACCTTATTTATTCTGCTTGTGTGGGGCTGAACCAGCAAATTTATGGCCTTTATTCACTCATCTCAAGGTTACTGCAGCTGCAGATAAAATACTACCGCTCATGTGCCAAAAAGTGGTCTGAGTGGATGCCTGTAGTCCAGACTTTTCCCAATTTGCAGAACAACATTTTCAGTAGTGGATACCAGCTGGCTTTGGTTGTAAGCCAGTCATCCAGGTCATGACCATAATCTAAGGAGCTTGGAAAGAAAAGCAACTGGACTTCTTTAAGATATTTAATCCGAGAACCTTCATGTCTAAAACCAAATGAGTCCCAGGTATTTGAGCCCCAGTGGGAGTGTCCCTCAATATGGTCGTTGACCCACTATTATCACTCACTGTACATAACGTTTTCTTTTTGCACAGTCAGCAGCGTTTCAGGACACATTTCACTGCCTGTTGTAGTCGTATAACTATCTAGAATCTTGAATCTATTATTCATGGGGCTCCATACGTGAGCCAAGGCGTGTAAAACGCTGTGGGTGAAACCGTTGTGAGACCTTACTTCAACCTATACTGTGACTCACTGAGATCAACTTACACAAGATGTGAGTGGACATTAAGGTGCACAGTCCAGAAACCGCTAACTATCCTTTGTGTCTTCCCTGGTGATCTTTGTTTGGATCCACTGAGTTGAAGTGAGCAGTGAAGGATTCCACTTCTTGGATTTTGACTTTAACCCAGGTGTCATCAACATATCTGTACCAATGGCTAGGTGCTGTCCCCTTCAATGACCCAAGGCTTTCCTTTCTACTTCCTACATGTAAAGTTTGGCTATGATGGGTGACACCGGGGAGCCTGTAGCACATCCATGTTTTTGTGTGTAAGAACCATATTTAAAATATGAGGAGGTAAGGCCGAGGTCCAACAGTGTGCAGAATGAACACTCAGACAGTAGAAAGTTTTACACCAACTCTGAAAATACTTTTTGTCAAGTTAGAATTTTAGAAATTTTCTTATCTTCCATCTTGTGTTGAGGAGGTGGCGTGATACCAAAAGGCGAGATTGAAGATGACGAAGGATGGAAGAAATCCACCAGGACAGCGATGCGAAGCTGAGGCCCCAGGCCGAGCTGCAGTTCCTCCTTCACTCCCTCCCACACATGACACACACCGACTCAGTGTGCCGTGGCTAATGCTTGCAACTTTTGTTAACCGTCTGAGCACCACAGATACTGTTTATGGACCTTTCATCTCGTTTTAAGGATTTTTTTTTATAAAAGGGTAACGCTATCATAACTAAAAGATTAGTTAATTATTAGTTGCCAATGAATGTCATCAGTGATTAGCTGGCTCTATGTTAAGTTGTTACGGAGTCTAAGAAGGGGAAAAATTCACCAACCTAGTCATCAAAGGTAAAACAGCATTTCACACTGAAGCCTTTTAAACAAGAGTCTGATAGAAATGTAATTTTAACGGGCCACATTTTTTAAAAATGGTGTTTTGGGGAAATGAGCAAACTTGTTGTTGATGAGTAATTCCAAATATCAATTTTTCACGTCGCTGTAGAGAACGGAAATTTGGATAAACGTACAAAAGAGCTTCACAAATAAAAGCCAGAGACATGTGTCTACTAAAACACTCGATGGCTCATCTGACCAGGAAACGCCTCAGGACCCCCACGAGGAACAGGCAGCTGTTATGGGCAAAAAATAGATTTGAAATGGTCTGCTCAGCCTGCTGCCAACTTCAGATAAGTGGAAGATAATGGATCATCCATTTGGATTTTATTAAGGCTTAAAGTTTGGTGTGTGGAGACTTCGTGCTGATGTAGAGAGCTTATGTGCTCTTTACCTCGCCTACGTTTGGTCACTAAACTGGAACTCTGCAAGATTTGTGCTCTGGATGCTTTTTGAAAGAATTTATCTGACAAATATTGAGAGTTTGTGTGTTAGTAATGGGGGTGAAATCAGTCTTTTCTCACTTTTGCAATAATTTGCAAGGAAGGATCCAAACACAGAGGCCTCACAGCCAAGAATAGGGACAAACCCCCAAACATTAACAGGTTAATACACTGTGACTAAGACAGGAGTAAACTGGAGCTACACACACACACCTACACACACACACACTCAGGACTAATCATGAGTGGGAAACCCTTTTGAACAAGAAAGAAAAACAGCTGAAACGAATCAAGGACAACGAGAAAAGGGAAGTAAACCTAAATGTGATTTGATATATAAACACAAAAAATAGAATCAAGTCAAAGTGATTTAGAATGTTATGCTTTGTAAAAACATGAATACATTGAAAATTGTGTACACTAACACAGCTATTATTTTAGAGTATTAAGTGTGTGATCTGCATAAAATCCTCTTTGTTTTTTCATTTAAAATATCACTGCACTGCGTTTTATTATACGATAGATTTTCCTGCAGGAGAGCACCTATTAGACACAAAAGTCTATAACAATGCTTTTACTGACCGTATTCATTAGATCGATTACCCATAACGTGACTGAACTATATTAAATTCAGGGGTGTTTTTTCTGGCCCTTCTTTTCTACTATGAGACCTCATTATTCACAGCAGGCTGGTGACTATTTTCGCCTCCGAAGGAGCTCATACTGGCTTCATGTCACCTTACCATAATACCAGTTTGAGAGAGGATAATGCTTTATTCGGTTTACTCTCGGTAGACTTTCTGCACGGGGAAAAGCCAGATGTGGTCACGGAGCAAGTCTCACTTATGTGGTGGCAAAAAGCATTTTCAAGTTCATGCATACTGATGAGCTGTGCTGGATAACATGAGGAGGCTGACATTTAAAACAAAAGGTGCTCACGTCAGATCTTTCTCTTTTAAAGCCTCTCTGAAAGAGGAGATAACCAGAGATCATCTAAAGTTCCCCGAAGGTCGTTTGATGTAGTTAATACCGTTTTTGATAATGTTATCAGGAGGGTCCTGCGGTTCCCCGACACGAAAATCCTTTTAAACCCTTGATAATGCCGTGTGATCATCTTTAAAAATCTGTTTTTAAAGCTTTTTTGTCATCGTGGTAAATTTGGCTTTATGTGGCACGGTTTTAGTGGGCATTCGCTTTAAATTCAGAGGTCAATATTTCATAAACGTAAATGCGCTGCTCATTTAAAATGTAACAAGTTTGTAAGCAAAGGTGTTAAAACGGGCCATAAATCCTTTTGTAACCTGTAATGGCCTCCACTTTGGTTCTCGCAATCATTTTCTGGGAGATGGAGACGCGTTTACAGCAGCTGAAATCTCATTTATGGAATGAAAGTCGTCAAAGTGAACCGAGCCATTTCAGCAGTTAATTCTGTCTCCGAAAACACAGCCCAGCAGAAACCGAAGGCTTCTGCAGAAACAACCAAAATGACTTCATTAGTATTCTTTGCTCTCCCTTCAATGGCAATTATTCACCATTAGCTTGTTTTTGTAGTTTATCAACAGCACAATATAATAACAGCTAAATTATCCTTGATTCAAAGTGCCATCTGTTTTTTCTGTGATGGAGGCTTTTACTCTGCAGCGAGCTGGTTGTTATTAATCTCCAGGGACTCATCAAGAGTCAGGGGAGGGCGAGCTGCAGATCTGAGTGAGTTTGACTTTCTGCAGGGGGAGAAGGCGAGTAAAGGACGGCTGATGTCGCTCGGCTGCTTGCTTTCTCCCCCCAGCTGGTCTCATCCTGTCAGTTTGTGTCTCTGTTTTGGCCGAACTTCCTTCTGCCTACCTCTGTTTCCCCCCTCATTCTCCTAAAGCTCAATCAAACCTGTCGGCCTCCTTGCTTCTGCAGTTTGTCCCACCCCTAGCTCACGTTTTGGAAGCGTGCCCTAAAATCAGTTTCTCGCTGTCTTATTCCTGCAGTTATCTGTTTAATTGTGTTTTTTTTTTTTTTTGCATAGAAACACAGAACCAGACCAACCCAGCTTTTATCTTAGCCTTGTTCAGCTAAAGCTAACACTACACCAGTTGGAAAGATGACTGTCAACAGACACCCATCAGACTTTAGCACAGATATGGAAGATTTTATTCTGAGTTCTGAGTATGAAAAAAACCCCACACGTACACTTCAGTTGTTAGAAGTTTATACAGTGGAAAGTACAAACTAATCAAGTAGTCTATAAATGATAGATTCATCCCTTAACATCCGCCAGGTCACTGGAAACCCAGCTAGGGTTAGGGTTTGAGACTGGTTGTATATGTTTTTAAAATAAAATAAAAAAACTTGGTACATGAAAAGAAGTAGTAGAAATAAAAGTCGAAAGCCTTACAGGATGTTTGAGTTCAACATGTAAAGTGATAATCACGTCACATGACGTAGCAGAAAGTCGTGGACAGTGATGAGCTTAAAACGAGTCGGTCAGCTGCTGAAAATGAGCTGCCGGTTCAAGTAAAAGCCAAAAATATTAGAAACCTTTTTCTCCAATGAACAATGAATGGATTCTTGAATGACTTCATCCATGTTTTATGTCTAGTTGAGCTTCAGAACTCCCAAAATGCCAGTTTCCTTCATAGTTACACAAACCTTTAATGACACCACATTGTGAATGTGCTTATTTTCCCAAATAGGTTCTCATGTTTTTTTTGTAAATGGGCCTCTTCATCGTGTCTGCCATGGTTCCTCCTCCTCCTCCTCCTCCAGTCTGTGACTATAGTTTGGTCCAATACGTATTGCTCCATAAATTCTGTTCTGTCAATACCAACAGCCCTAATGACCAGTCCTAAACTGCCCAAGTCACTCATATGTGGGGAATTTGCATCAAGCCGCTGTAAGACCGCAGGATGTGCAATGGGCTCATATTTTCTGCTCGTCACAGCTAACTGGAGATGGGCTGACAGCAGTAAGAGCTTCAGTAGTATCATAGATCAGTAGTGGGCCATCTGCTTGTCATTTCTGATTGGGGACATAAATGTAACGCTCTGTCTTTTAAAGTCGCTGGTGACTGAGGATATTCAGATGGGAAGGTCCAGGAGTTTGTATGGAGGTGAGCAAAGAGAGAGTCACTGCCAACCCGGGGTTACACATTTTTCTTTTAATTCTGCTCGAGTCAATTGATCTGTGCCGGCTCCGTGGACCACGGCTCATTGTTCTTGCTTCACACACACGCAGCTGCTAAACACTTGAAATAATTAAAAGGGCGTAATTTTGCCAAATTTCTACAGCAGGCACAATTGGGTTTAATCCTGTGATGGCCAGGGCCACTCAGACTGTTAACAACCTAGGATCAAAACCACAATTACCTTATTTGAAACAGCAGTCACCAGCTGGCATATAATATCTGTAGGCGATGAAAGGCAGGAGAGACGGCGTGGTGGTGGTGCTACGGTTGGTGGTGCTGGCAGTGAGGAACAGTAAGGGTGAGACTGTTAGAAAAATAATGAGCTGCGTGGGTTGTCCGTGTAACAGCTACTGATACAATGAATCCTTTCCATAGCTTAATTGGCCCATAACAATACTGTAAGGTTAGATTTACCCAAAAGCACTGTGTTAAAGTATAGGTACATCTTTCTATAGGCTGTCTGAAATGGTCCATTACTGCTCACTGTGGGTTTATGAGATGGGTTGGTTAACTTGAAACTAATGTTTGAAGGATTTGAAGTGTACAAAGTATGAATGCGGTGATGCCGCCGTGCCCTTGAAAACGAACACCACACTGCAGAACAACATTGCACGTCGACTGGACGTGAATCAGAAGGGTGTGAATGACAGATCCCGGGGACCTCTGCCATCACAGTACCTGCAGACATATCTTGGTGCCAGATCACAGGGCACCTTCAGAGGTCGTGCTGTGGGAGCTGTGTAGGTGCCTCAGGAATTGGACACTAAGTGGTGAAAACTTAAAGCGACATTTCAGATTTATTTATTGCCTCTTTGCTGTGAACAGTTTTCAGTTTAGCTGTTGGTTACTTAGTAACGGCTGTCTTTTTGGTTTTAGCGGGAAATATACGAATGATGACTATTATCGAAGCAGATCTCTGAAATCAGAAGTGAAGCAGGACAACATCATGGTGTTGTGTGAAGAATGAAAGTACAAACTCTGTTACTCACACCTTTGATGGAAGCATTGAGCTTTAACCTGTGTGTGCCACAAATGTTCATGTTCGCACCAACCTTTCACCAGCGTAGGCTCTGCAAACAGACGGGGAGTTGTTACTAGACAGTGCCTTGAGCAGGACCAGAAGGGAATTTTCTAAGTCTTGTAAGACACACCAGGGACTGAAGTTGTATAACTCAGTCCAACCAGCTCAGAGACTCTTGCATCTAGGATGAAGGCAGTGAATCACATGATGGGACACAAAATATTCCAATAAATAAATAAAAAGCTTACGTCATGCTCCGTAACTGGCTGCTGGCTTGCTAGACAGTCATTTTACAGTCTGGTGGTTTTTACTTGGCCTGCCAGAAGGATTTGTTTTGATTCCAGCAGAAACACCCAGTTCATTTATTTGGATTCTGGACCATCTTTATTTACAGTGATGACACGCTCTTCTGCTTCCCAGCGGGAGGGAAGGGCTTCGTGGTGGGGGTGGGGGGGTGGATCAGAGGCCCACGATGCTTCTGACAGATCTGCTCTGGCACAAACATGACAGATGAGATTTGCAGAGTGGTTTGCTGCGATTTTTCAAGCATCTGGATTTAACACTGCTGAAGGGGGTTGAGTGGATGGTGGCGGTGGGGGACCTGGCAAATTGGTTCGACTTCAACTCCGTGGTGTAGGAGATCGCAGATAAAGAGTTTGTTTGATGTTTTGTTTTCTGAGACTTGGCTCACTTTAGAAAAAAGCACATCTGCTCTCATTTTGATAGTCACCGGTTTACTTCATGTCCTCTTTGTTTGCCTCCCAGCCCTTCTTTGGCAAATGGAGATGAAAACACTGTGGGCGGGTAGGTAGACGAGGTTAAGGTCATTTCCTGTCACTTTCAGACATTTTTAGTAACCAGTGTGGCAAACTGATAAGAGCCCCAGCCGGACTCGTCTTGACATACGAAAGGAAGAAGTCCCAGTGTTACAGCTGGACCCTGAAGATATCAACAAAGAACATAAAAAGCAACACATCACCTCATTCGAATGTCAAATGACCAGGAAAACATCTGGAGGTTAATTCTAAAGATTTAATGAACGCATTTATGATTTATTTGAATCGCTGTTCTTTTGGACTGAAGTATCTAAACTACGGTACATGAGGAAATAGAAGGAAACTGGTTATTCTTTAGAATGAAGAAATATAAAAGACAATTTTTGAAAAAAATGTGTTACCAATCGGCATGTTACATTCTCAGTTACTTATCCAGTTATTAGGCCTGTGAGACACAGACGAATTGTAAAATATAACTGTCATAGTTCACTAGAAGTCCTCCCAGCAGAGGCCCGAATACAAAAGCTCTTTTTGCTTTTTCTAAGTGACTCCTAAATGAGTTCTGTCAAGTGAGTAATTATTAATCAACTAATTGATTCTGTTTGATAGTCCGATTGAGAAGGACCTGCCAGATGTTGTAATTTTAGTGTTGTCAAACAAGCTATTCACCAAAACGAGCTATTCACCACTGGATACATTTATAACACCACTTAGTGACATCACAAAAAGTAGCAGAAGTCTTACGTGTTT
>VUQR01035529.1:7722-18424 GCA_015108515.1 Hemichromis elongatus
CCTAGGTGTGCATACATATAATTTAATGCGTTTCATTAATTATTTTTAATCTCTGCTTAGGTCAGGTTTTACATTTACAATGATTACCATTCATTACTTATTCACTGCAAAAAAAAAAAAAAAACGAACTGGGAAAAACTTCTTTTTTTTTTTTTAATCCCAGTACACCACGTCTATTCATTTAGACCACAAAATCCCCAAAATAAAGTACAAAAATGAATATTACTAAAACTATTACTACCTGTAAGGCATCATTTTTAAAGTGCCTGTTTTATCTAACAATGTAAAACACAAAGAAAGAAAAAAAAAAAAGTAAAAAAGTAGCAAGAACGTTGAACAAACGTGTGCAGCAGCTCCCGACCAGGTGTGGTATAATAATCATGCAGTACCTCACTCTCACTACATTCGCTGGGGTCATCACCATGAATGGCCATCTGGTATTGGGTGTACAGCGCTGCCGACTGCTGATACGACGCCATGAATTGAGGGTCCTCAAAGTTCACTGGCACTAGCCTCACCTTCAAGCACAGGGTGTTGGGGGAGGGGAGGTGAAGGGAGGTTTTACAACGATTAACAATGCATACGAGGACAGTGAGCAGCTAGAAAAGGGAGGGCGGAGGACGTGGACAGTGAAGGAATCAACAGTGCGTTATACAATCACTTTGGTATCTTAGGGTTGGCATCAGTCTCCTAGCCCTTGAGAAAAGCTGGTAACACAGCACTCGGTTATGGGTTTATTCAAATCAGATTGCCAGGCACACAAACATCAGCGCAAGCAAACAATGTGGCTCTAGGAGACTGATGGTGTGTTTTCAAAGTTATAACGTAATGAGAAACTTGAGGATGAGGCTAGTGCACCGCCCAGCTATTACCACAGACCGGCTGAAGAGGACTGGTAATACCGGATTCTACCCAGGGTCAGTGCGTGCGAGGTCCAGAGCAGCAGAAGTCTGTCTGAGTGGATCATCTAAGCGGGACACGTACAGATTTTCTTGTCCAACACCGCAGACTCTCCTCAAAAAGGTAAACAAGGTTGAACTGAGCGCACGCAAGAAAATTAAAACCACACAAACACTACGAGCTCGAGTTCCAAATCAAAATCCTATTCTAGTTCAGACACTGAACCTATCGTGAGGGCAGGTTGACAGTAGACACAGACACGGTAAATGTGTGAAGGTCGGGAGGGGTCAGCTGACAAACTACCTCAACCCTCAAACTAAAACAGCTCAATACTAACGACCCGGCTGGCCGACCAAGGGCCAAGTCAGACACCTGGAGAAACACCGCTCTCAACCCTGGCGTATGGAAACATTTTCCCCTCCATTTCCTCTCCCTTTAACTTTCAAATTTATACACATACCCTCTCCCTTTAATACTAGCATGTTAATTCACTTCTCCCCCCATTCATGCAGATGTTTAGGATTATTTGACTTAATTCTTGTTTCAAAGTTCCAAAACAAATTATTCATCCATTCAAGTGTCTAATTCTAAAACTTAGATATTCACTTCACAGGGACCAAACCCAGTTATGCAAATGCAATGATGCTTAAATGATTGAATTGAATGATACTCCTGTATGAATAAGTGCAAAAATGCAATACATCAAAGCCTTTTAATTCCTTTCTAGGACCCCACATTTATCAACCCTCTCCCTCCCTCCCTCCCTGGGTACCCCTCGAAAAGGTTGACCTATGCCTCCCACCCTCTGACCTGGCTCTCGGTGGGTTTGTCAGGAGGGTCCTTGTGAATGGCCATCTGGTAGAGTTTGTACACCTGGTAGGACGCGTCGAAAGAGGCTTTGAACTGCGGGCTAGGGGGATTGGAGCGCACTAGCCTCACCTTCAAAAAGAATATGGGCAAACAAGAGTTATCAATAATGTAACAAGCAATGAGAGAAGTAGAAGTGGTGCCTGAAAATGCCCAATTTTTAAAAAATTAACAAACAAAACAAAAAAAGACCACGAAAGGGAAGAAAGACTGACATAACCACACCCTCTTAAAGCCAACCTTTTGCAAACATTGCTGCACTTAAAATTCCTAAGATATCATTTGATTTTAATCAAAGGCTTCCTTTCACCAAGGGCAGCTTTTATATTTTATAAAATATAATCTAGCTAATCTAATAACACACAAACACCTTTAGTTTTTCTATAGATGTTTGTATAAGATGTGGCTTCACGAGAGTGAGTGTGTTATGTCCATCTTTCTTGTGACACAACAATATTACAAACAAGTTGCTGTAAATATAATCATTAACATATTGGCTTATGTGCTTTTTAGTATCCCATTTCTTCAGCTTTGCCATGTCATCAAAAGCATGACAAACATTAAAACCACAGTCCAAGTTCAGGTGACCTAGTATAAGTACACAATAAGGCAACCTAAGTTGCCCAATAAGTTATAATAAGCCAATTTGTACGCACAATAATGACGAGTGCATAGAAAAGTTATGATGCATCCGTTAGTCCAACTATATATGTATGATAAGCTCAAAGTCTAACAGAGAAGATCAGGAAAAGTCTTTGACAGAAAGACGAGGAAAGAAAAATTGACCAATGCTTCTAATATAACACTAACTAAAGGATCCTTCTCTCTCATCATCCGGCCCCATTTAATTAACTGTCTCCTCATTGTGAAGCTTTTGTTGGCCACAGAGGCAGTGCCATATAAATCCCCTGGAAGGACACCACAGATTATTTGAACTTTGGGTTTGTTTGGCTTGGAACTTAACTCTTAGGTCTCTCATATGAACATTTGGCATCAGCATCCTTTAGTCAAACGGAGATGCTGGACGTCTCAAGTTTGCTCGTCTTAATATTATTCTTAATCTAAGGACATACATTTTTGATAAGCCTAAAAAAAAAGTTTTAAAAAAAAACAAAACTCTTTGCACTAGTAGCAGACAGCATGGAAATGAAAACTCCAGTTCTCAAAACAGACTTGAAATTTAAAACCAACTTAAATTACTTAAGAATGTTCAAATAAAGCCAAACAACACAACTCCACTTTGTTTAGCTAATTAAAATATATTAAAGAAAAGTGTTGTATCTTAATGATATCGTGAACCCTCGAGACCTTTCTTTGCATCATTATAAGTAAAAGTACAGGAGAGGCCACTGATTGCCAAACCACTGCTTATTAGTAATGGGATAAAAGAACATCTATGGAAATATGAAAAAAAACTGTAGAGACTGCAGGCACTCTTAAGGGGAAGAGCAGTTCAACACTTTCCAGAGGTGCCTGAGGGGATATGTATCGTGTTGTCACACTGACCCCAAGTGGTGGCACGCAGAACCCCGGCTGCACTGCATGGCCATCTAAACTCGTCTTTTCTGTCCCTGCGACTCATCGCTCCGATCTGCAAAAGTAAGGAGCTCGTCCAAGGACGTAAAATCAATCGTGGCTAAAGAGAAATATAAACAATAAAGCTTTTCAGAAGGCAATGGTGATCTTACAACACTGCCAAAGTGAAGACGCTTAATCACCAAATTTCCCTTTCGCCTCTATATATATTTTTATGTTTTATATGGACTCTGCAGGGGTCTGCATCCTGCAGTTTATTCTCGTGTGACATCTTTAACAGATGTGTTTATGAAAAACTAAGCTTGACTACACTTAATTGCTCTAGTGTAAACACAATAATCGTCTGGTACTGGTGTGACAACACAAGACACGTCCAAGTGACAACAACAGAACGATTTGCTAAACTACTAATGATTCAAAATGTTCCTTAGCCAGGAATCTGTTGAAATTTGAAATTGAAATCTCCATTTGCAGCGGATAACATTGTGTGCATGGCCTCTAAAGAGAACTGAATTCTAAATTCCAAGCAAACAAATGAGTCCAACTGAAGAGCCGTCTAGTCTCACAGGGTGCAGAGACAAAAGACAGACACTGCCTGGTTCATCACTGCATCTGGCTTAAATCTTGGTCAAGACCAGGAATGACGTTACTCTACCAACCTCAGATGGAGGCTTTTGCCAGGGATCTCTCTTCTACATTGTTGTCCTGCCTGCCAAAAGTTCCTTTCCATGTCTTCTCATACTGGCTGAGCTGGGTGCTGTGGTTTTAATGTCATCAGCAGGGTAATGCAACCCATTTTGTGTGGTGCGCTTGTCATTTGGTTAAATTCAAAGTAGGAAGAGGTGGTTTTTCCACTCCGTTTTGGCTAGCTATCCTATCCGTACACATAAACATATGGTGAAGTCACTGGAGCTGGGGAAGAGCTCTGCGAGTCCAAATGTTCAAGCTAGCTTAGTCCAAACATTACAAAGCCCGAAAGCTAGCCCAAGAACACTATTTGTTAATGACAGAATCAGCAAAATAGGTTAATGATTATTTCAATTTACATGGGAAAAAAAAGGAACAAAAGTTTGCTCCATAATATTTGTGTTCACCTCAAGGCAATGAGAAGAGTTTTCAGGCAATGGTTCACTGATGAAGTCTTCCAAAGTTTTTGATTGGTTGTTCTGACTAAGAGTGGGTTGGGGAGGAGAGACAGTGGAAGAAACATCGTCGCCATTTTGCCTCATTTGTTCTTTCTGAAAATGCCGCTCTTTCCTCAACTCTTTAGCCTTCCTACACAGCGGGCGGCCAGGATCGGCTCCAATCCCTGCAAGACAGAGGGAGAAATGTTAAAGGTTTCCTGAAGGTGCATTTATGCTTTAATTTCATGCAAAGACATGGTGAGAATACGCCACGGACATAAAAGATCCAGTTCAAAAGTTCAACTCAGGGAGAATGATCTTTTTCAGTTTCAAACTGTTTTTCTGGTAAGACTAAACCAACAGGCTTTAACTTCGAGTTGCTTTAACCGATGAGGCTCAAATGTGGTGCAGAATGTGTTGGACCATGTAGGCAAATGGGTTTCCATGCTTGCTTCAGTGTAGCACCACCTATTAAAAATCAAAGAGGACTGAAAAAAACTCACCATCCTCACCTCAGTAGTCTTTACATTAAATTGTTGCTTTGGCAGCCATGAAACGATACTCTACGTTCTACTTGATTCAAAGTGATGAGCAGCTATTTCATGTTTTTTGAAGCTTTTTTTTTTTTTTTAGACAATAACAAAAAAAAACAAACAACCCTAATAATAAAAACAATCAGGTCTACTGGTGTAGAAAAATAAATGAGCGCACCAGCTCATCGTATATAGTTAATAAAATACAATCCACCCCCACCTCTATCAGCAAGACAAACAGAAACAGTTTCACAAATTACTAAATCTCTGTCCCTTCTTCTCATCCTGCTGCCCCTCCTCCCCTCCTCCTCCTCTTCCTCCTCCTCTACCACCACAACCTCCTGGGCTCTTGCCAAGCCCTTCAGCTCTCCGGGCATCCCATGTCAACAGTTTACACGCCCACATCCTGTTTGGAGCAATAAGGAAACGAGAGCCGTTTCCTGCTTGTCATATTGCCAGCTGCCACCATCAGCTCATTCACTAACTCTCCCCTCCGGTGACGTCACAAGGAAAAGAGAGAGCGAGAGAGAGCCTGATGCCTGATCCTGACAGGGGAGAGAGAGAAACTGGTCCTGCCAAGAATCACTGACAACACTCAGCTTTAGCTGTCTCAAAGACCTGTGTCTGTATGGCAGATTGCAGCCTGTGAACAGTAAATACAGACCTCAAGGTATGCTACAAAATATGCTAAAAACATGAAATGACATTTCCAGTACATAAACTAAAACCCCAAGGGGAATATTTTTGTAATTTTTATTTATCGCTTACTGTGTTCTTCTTGTAAATGGTTTGTTGTTGAGACATCAGGGGTGATAGGAGCACATAAATGTAGTGACTAAGAAAATTAACACTGTAATGTTTAATCTCAAGTTTGCCATGTTAGCGTTTTATTGGAAATGAAAAGCGGTGCTAAAGGAAGGTTACATCGGCAAGAAATCACCTCTGGTATAAACAGAGTTGTGTCCGTGATAGCATGGTCACAGGCCCGAGTTCATTACACTGACTCAACTACAAACACAGCAACCCTTATCCAGGATTACTCTGTCCATGGGCCTCTCTCTCCCAGTAATTACACTCTCAGCATCGACACAGTCTCTCTCTTAGCCTCACAAACAAACACACACTCAAAAAAAAAAGCACACAGGTACTCCCAAGGACAGGATATGCAGCTGTGGTGAAGATAAAGTCTGACAGATCAGTTCCTGTAGAAGACTGATGCACTTTCTCCAGCAGTAACCGCTTCATAAAATCTATGACATTCTCTATCCATGCTTCCCCGAGCACACATATGGCTTTCAGAAGATACACTCAGTGTAAGCCGTCTAGAAATGTGAAATACTGCTTTCCTATACGTAAACATGCAAAACACAAGTCAGAATTGATTTACAGTGGCTGGAGGTTACTGTCGTCTCTGTTCTGCGTGTGCAGTGGCCTTTATTGCAACGTATAACCCTTGAGAAACTACCAACTTAAACTCTCTGCTGTAATTAAAACTGGTTCCGCTCAAGTTTTCGGTAACTGGAAACTCCCCAAAGTTATAAAGTGCACTAGTCATAAAAGCAGAGGAAAGAGAAGTCCAGCTGTTTTCTGCTAACGGTGAAAAACATGATCCCACACTGCTTCAATAATGTGGAGGTCTATGCTCAGGGGAGGCCAATCCACGACTGATAGTGTTCCAGTGAGTGGTGCTCTATCCAGGAACACGTTTACTGGAAAATGAAGACGTTCCAATCAGTCAGGGAATCAAAGTCTGGCGATACTTTTCTGTGTTCATAGCTCTGAATCATGACACAGCTTTCACAAATAGCTGTTGACCCTCACTGTTCCATCTCTTTTTTAACCTACTTCTGTACTCACTGACAATGATTTGAACCAAAAATTCCAAATTTTTCATCTCTCCACGTGACTTTTGTTCACCGATTTTTTGAGTAATTTGGCATACCTCAGCCTTCTCTCTAGGTTTCCCTTAAAATGGCTTCATGATAGCCACCCTTCCACTGAGACCATATTGATAAAGCTTCAGTGAACAGCGGTGAACAACTGAAGGATATAATGCATCTCTCAGGTCCCGTGTTAGGGGTTTGTTGGATTTTTCCCCCCATTTCTTAAGGAATTTTAGTGTGAACTCTTCTGGGGGGTTTTTAAGCCACTTTCTCTTTTGGCCTCCAGTTTTCTCCAGTTTTCGGTAAACGGCTCACCTTGCTAGGCTAAAAATCCTTTTTTATTCTTGTCAAACTATATTAATTTTCATAGATTCAACTAAAAACAGGAACAGATTATGTGTTTTCATTACTAAGTTGTCGATCTTGTGTAGAAGCCACACTGGTCCCTCCCTTGAGTTAAGTGCCTTTTTTCATAAATCACTGCAATGATTCACAAAAATTTTCCACAATAATATTTCTTCAGGATCCTCTATTGCCTTTTAATTAATGATGGATGCAGTTCTCATCAGCGTAGGAAAGGGGGAAAAAAAGCAGCTTAAGCCTGAAACACGAAAGGTTGTTAAAAATGCCACTTCCTCTGTCTAATGGGAGTTTATTATCTCTTCACCATAAGTGTTATTAATTCATTATCGAGAGGATATCCTGTGCTGGAAGAGAACATGCAGTGTTTTTCTGGTTTGGAAATATCTATCAAGAAAACCATGAACAAACAGCACCCTCATTCACCAACATGCTGCAGTGTGAAGCCTATTACAAGGAAAACAGTGACACCTTCTGGTAAGAGCTGATACTTCAGTATCAGTAGTACATTGGATATAGGGCAACACAATGAAGCCATTAAGTATTAAGTACAAAAAGCTGAGGATTCCTCAATTTGATTCAGTTGGCTTATTATTGGCTTAGTTGTAGTTGGCTACATTTAAACAAATTTATAAGTAATCATGTATTCAAATTGTCTTGTAGTTGATGTTTAAACTTAAGTTAGATTTTTTTAAATTTCTGCAAAGAAATTAAAAAATACTAAAGGAAAACTACTGAGAGCAAGCAGGATAAAGATTCACCACATAAATGCTACATTAATACTCATGATCAGTGCATTTTTAAAGTCTATTTCCATTGTTTTTCTGGTGGCAGGATCTGCTTTCTCCATCTGAAGTTCAGTGTTGACAGCTGAGCATATACAGTGACAAAAACAACGCTTTGCTTACAGCTTATTTCCCATTGCTGTGTCGACAGGATTTTTTAGTTAAAGAGCATTACTTTCCTCTTTCTCCCTCACCAATAGTGCCAATCCATAGCTGTCACTTACAAACGAACTGTTTAGGATCTGAGACTGATCTAATGCTGGTTTCAGGTCCTACGCAAAAACGTTTCTGTATTTTTTTTGAGCTGACGCAGCCTTCAGAGACGTGCTCCAAAACTGAAGGCATGGGTCGTTCCATATCAAGAACAGCCGTTAGTAGACAGACCGTACGCTGTAACAATCGAAAGTAGCCATGCTGTTATGTTATCCTTTGTTTAGAAAGCCCTTTCCAGTTTGTGGGTTATTAAAACTTTAAAATAATGTCAACGGGAATGATCCACTTCAGTTTCACACTTACTGGGAAGCTTCATTGCATTAATTGTAATAAATAATAACACCCTGTCAACTCAATTAACATTACCTTCACTTCAGCTGTCAGCCTGTTTATGTGTGAGAAGATGCACACACAACAAAGCCGAGGGGGATAAAAACCCTGCACTACTCATTGCTGAGCCTTCATACTACAGCTTGCATGAGACATTTGTATGGGGATTTATGTCATTGTTTTAAAAGTCAAGTTAGTTACATTTTTGTATAATCATCTGATGAATTGCTGCTCCAGGTTTAGATTGATAGATCACATAGAATAGAATGAGCTAACAGCAAGAACAGCAGCAGTTTTGAAGACTCCTACCTGGTTTAGGAGCTGTGGATGCCGTTCTCCCAGCTGGGACAGACACGGGATCATTTTGTGATGTTTGCGAGCCTGTAGGTGTGGCATCTGCTGCCTCCTTCTGAACTTCTGTGGTAGAGGGAAACGCTGCAGCATCCTTCTGAATGTCTGTGAGAGCGGTGCACTTCAAATGTACTTTACTCAGTTCCTGTGGTCCTGCCTCTTCACACACCGAGTCCATTGGCTCACCTATAATGCAGAAAATCAATATTGCTTACACCAGATAGCACTGCTGTTTTAAATTAGCACCCAATGCTAACTGTACTTTAAACCAGGGTGCAATTCACCAGAGGGAATGGGCGCTTACTTACGCCTGATCACTGACATCAGAATATGAAATTATTGAATTGCAGTCATGCACCAGGACTGCTCTCTGCGACATCCTGCAGTTAAAAGGCCTTGGTATGAAGGGGTCTCTGATGAAATGTTATGTGCACAGTTTGTGGGTTTTGCAACTGATGGTGCTCTTCTCAGCTGACAGAGAGGAACAGCCATACTCCTGTGTAAACCCATAAATCCTAATCTGCCTGCTGTTCACAGCGTCATTTATAATAAAACCTGTGGTCCATGAATACGTTACAGAGTCAAGTCATTTTCACATATTTATTAACTTTCAAAGTCAAGTAAATGGTCAAATGGTAAATGGCCTGTATTTATATAGCGCTTTACTAGTCCCTAAGGACCCCAAAGCGCTTTACACTTCAGTCATCCACCCATTCACAAACTGGTGATGGCAAGCTACATTGTAGCCACAGCTGCCCTGGGGCGCACTGACAGAGGCGAGGCTGCCGGACACTGGCGCCACCGGGCCCTCTGACCACCACCAGTAGGCAACGGGTGAAGCGTCTTGCCCAAGAACACAACGACCGAGACTGTCGGAGCCGGGCCTCAAACCGGCAACCTTCCGATTACAAGACGAACTGCCAACTCTTTGAGCCACGATCGCCCCACAGTCTGTGTAGTGCTTCACACTACAAACACATATGCAGTCGCAGAGCACTAACTGCTTAAAGAGTATTGCCATTTTTTCATGAACTATACACCAATAGAGACTGAATTGATGTGTTAATATGTACACTATACCTGCTCCATCTTCCTGACCCTTTTGCAGTTCCCCTTTGGATATAAATCTGTTCATCTTCTTCAGGATTTTCTTGTGGGATTTGGAAGCCTGGAAATTCAGAGCATGGCATCTTGAGAGAGGATACAAGATAAAGGTTATTGGTTGTTAAAGCAAACATTTAATTAAAGTGTTTCTTTTTTTTTCAACTTTTGCATATTCTAGGTTTGTTGGTCAGATTTTAAGTTACTTAGCTACAAAGCGTGACTTGTAAAAGGAAATTTTGATAGGCAAGTTAATAAAATTACCTGATGGTATACTGTGGACAGCATGTCTTCTGCATTATGGGTTTGTAAACATACTTCCCGCTTCTGAAAATGAAAACATGGACAAGATTTTTTGAAAGAAAAAAAAAAAGATTAATTTTTATTAAAAGTAGCCACAACTCCATTTCTACACTAAAATTCAGAAGAAAAGGTTTTAAATGGAAGTTGGAAGCCACTGGCTGAAACCAGAAGATAGGTACTCACCTTCTCCATCCTCGATCTATGAGGTCTTGGTAGTCTTGTACTGTCATGGTGTGGGACCACATCCCTACAACAAAAAGGATAGGGCAAGGATAGCTCAGTAAGTAGAGTGGTTGCCCCATGATTGGAAGGTTGGGGGTTCGACTCCACTGAATGGCTACTTTGAGGTACCCCTGAGCAAGGTACCGTCCCTACACACTGCTCCCCGGGCGCTGCATTGGTGGCTGCCCACTGGG
>VUQR01035529.1:22046-72850 GCA_015108515.1 Hemichromis elongatus
CCAGTATGTCTTACTACCTTCTCACACAGTTCTCTTTCTTTAAAAAAAAAAAAAAAATAACAGTAAAATGAATCTCTGGATCATCGAGGCTCATTTTTACTAAATATTTCTACATGTCAGCATTTATGATTAGGCTGTTCCACTGGTACACTGTTATCCCTCAGTCACTCAGAGCTAGAGAACAGAGTTAGCAAGAAAAAGTAATGCCAAGCACTATCTACATCACCTGTTACACCTAAACAAAGTGTGAGAAAGTACTATAACACATGCGCCGTTCACTATAACTTACAGTATATTGTGCGACTTTTAACCCCCTAAAATATACAATATCCTGGATTTCCGGGACTCTTTAAACCGCGTCACATGACGAAAAAAATAAAAAGAAAGCTGCACTTTCTAAGAGCAGCAGCCTTGCTTCTCCGTCGTGCTGTATAAGAGACTACCTATTAGCTTGGTGCTACTGCAAGTCTACTGCTAACATGCTACGATTGCAGTGTTACACCCAAGTTAAACATTGTTGCCCTACAGAACAGCCATTCAACAATAACCTCAACAGATTTTATTCTACGAGCCTTGTTCCGTTTCTCAGAAAGGAAAAGCTGGGCTAAAAGCTAACGGCTAAAAACTGAGCTAGGTCAATAACCTTAAACCTATCTAAATGATGCTAGGCTAACGCTAAAGAATATTTACACTCGCAGTGTGCATACAGTTTATGTAACATACTCAAATACACTGACATTATGGATAGTTGCAGTGCAAAATAAACAGCTAGCCGGCTATTATTCCAGAAAGTAGACGGAGCTAGGTCATTAGCACAGAGATCCCCGGCTATCCCCCGCACAGACGCACAGACACACACACACACACATACACACACCTTATCCCAACATACCACGAGAGAAGTTTCCCGTTTGGTTTTTACAGTAACCACAGCGATAACCATCTTCTCCACCGAAATATTCTACTATAGTGTACGACTTATTTCCTGCCATCTTTAAGGTCTAGCACAGCTGACAGCTGAGACAGGTGATCGGGCAAGCCTTGGTCGACATGAAACCCCGCCCACAGCAAATACGTCACCAGCTCTGCGTAAAACACGTGGGAGCTTTGAAAGCGTTAAACGAGTAACGCTCTCAAATAATGAAACACTTTTTGTTTTTGGGGGGAATCAAAATAAACATAATGCATTGCACTGCATTCTGCAAAAGTGAATCAATAACTTTATATTTAAAAAGACAGAGGCAGGGGAGAGCATGAAAACATGTTCTGAGGCAGCAAGAGAAGGAAAGCTAGGAATGTAAGAGTTGGAACAGGCACTTTAAATATAGGGACAATGACAGGTAAAATTGTTCTACCAGTGCAGACAGTAAAACAAATGGACAAAAGGTAGTCTGAAAGTGAACACTGTTATGGAGATGAAGAGGGTGTGAGACAGGATTGAGAGATGCTGTAGATGCAGCAGCCAGGTAAGAGGAAAACAGGAAGCTGGCAGACTAGGTTTATGGATGCAGTGAAGTAGGACATGCACAGGGTTGGTGTGACAGAAGAGGATGCATGGGAAAGAATGAGAGGAAGGCAGATGAGCGAATGTGGTGAGTCCTAACGTTAGTAATCAAATGAAGATTATTAAAAAATCTCAGTTCTATCAATTAAAGTAATAACTAAAATCAGGCTATACACCAACAGCTGCTTTCTCACTCACTAAAAGAAAGAAAATGGGTAGAATCCACATTAGCAGATTTTTCAGCAAAAACTTCGGAGAGATCAAATACAACAACTCATAATTAAAGAACTGTACATCATATTTATTACATTATCTGTGCAAAGAGGAAAGACAGCAAAGTAAATCCAAAACAAGATCCTGCATAAACAAGACCAAGGGAGAATTTGTATGTAGAAAAATAACTTAGAAAATCACAGCTGGAACAACGATTTAGTTTGAAGCAATTACAAAAATGGCCTTGGAGTGAAAAGATGCTTTGTCCATTCCTAAGTTCTGTTTTACTTTTACAGTTTTCTCTCATTTAGCCACCAGTCAATTTTCTTGGGTTTAAAATGGATTCATAGGTTCACAAAACCAGGATATTGGCTGTCTGATAAAAGTTGCCTCCATTCTTCCAACCACCAACAAAGCGGACCTAAACAGGATTGTGAAGCAGCTTGTGAGTTGAAACACTACAGACACAAACCTCTAAATAAACACCTGACTTTATGTTGTTCAGTGGTTTCTAATTGAAACTCCCCTGCGGCACAGGGATGTTTTCATGCAGGTATTTCATGCTGCCTTGCTCAGAGAAGTCAGCCACTGTGTGTCCCTCCCCGTGAAGGACCCACTTGGTGGTCAAAAGTCCCTCCAAACCTACAGGTCCTCTGGCATGTATCCGTGCTGTGCTGATGCCAACCTCAGCTCCTGCAAAATAAACAAAGTAAAGTTAAATACCTTGTTTTACTTTGAACACAGCGGTAGTTTGGGTTCACCTGAAAGTAAATAAATACCAAGGCCAAAGCGGTAGCCATCAGCAAAGCGAGAGCTGGCGTTCCAGAATACACAGGCGCTGTCCACCTGCTGCAGAAACTGTTCGGCCGTTTCTTCATTCTCTGTAACAATGACATCAGTGTGGGAGCTGCCGTATTTGTGGATGTGGTCCACAGCTTCCTGCATGCTGTCAACCACCTCGATGCAGCATTCCAGGTCCCCATACTCTGTCCTCAGAGACTTGACCTCAGATGGGCTAAAAGTTAAATAGGATGCGAAGCGAGGACCAGCGTGAATCTTTACCTGTGAGAATGCAATGACCAATAGTTTGTTAAAGAATCAAAAACAAACAAATGTAATTTACTGTATTTATGGACCTGGGTAAAGTGTTACAATTCTCTTTCCGGAAATTCTGTTTTTTCTATTTCCTAATCTCATACACACACCCAAATAATCCTGTTTCTTACTTGCTCTGTTCTCAGCATGTCAATGATCTGGTCAAACACAGGAGTACGCAGCAAATCTCTGTGAATAAGAAGAGTCTCCATGGCATTGCAAGCAGCAGGGTAGTCGCATTTAGAGTCTTTGACTGGAAAGAAACAGTTTGTACAATCATTTGAAACCAGTCAGTTTGCATTAGTGATAAATTTAAGAGACTGGAGCTTAATGTGACTAAAAACCTACCGATATCAAGAGCTTTGTCAATGCTGGCATCACTGTCTATGTAGACGTGACAGATGCCCTCACTGTGGCCCAAAACAGGAATGCCCTTGGCTGCCCTCTGGATTTCCCGGACCAGCTGAGACGAGCCCCTCGGAATGATCAGGTCAATCATCTTGTCTAGTCTGCACAGATCCTCGACTTCCTCACGTGTGCTCACCTACAGCACCAATTCTTTTCGTTTATCACAACAACAACAAAAAAACTACCAGGAAACTAAAATCACATTTCAATAATGATTTTCAGTCTTACCAGTTGAATGGCGTCTGCTACACCGTGAATGGAAAGGGCTTCTTGAGTGAGCTGATGTAGAATTTTGTTGGTGTTAGAAGCCTCTTTGCCACCTTTCAGGAGCAAAGCATTGCCGCTGGCAATTGCGAGTGCTGACACCTGAAGTACAGCATTTAAAATTTCACTCTTTTTTTGAACACATAAAACCAAAGAGTCTAAACAAGAATATCAGACTGCCTAGAGATGTCTGACCTGTGGCAGACAATCAGGGCGCGACTCAAAGATAACCAGCAGGACACCGATGGGGACAGTGATCTGTTCTAGTTCTAGGTCGTTGGCCACTCTAGTCCTCCTCAGCACACGGCCGACGCTGTTCCTGGAGGAAACGGCAAGTTGACGCAGGCCAATGGCAAGACTGTTTAGCTTGGCTGTTGACAGACTCAGGCGATTGATCAGAGGCTGAGACAGACGACCTACAAGAGTAAAGTATGAATAAAAATGCCGGCACGTCAATCAATAAAGAGGAATTATGAAGGTGTTGCCAAGCAGGAATAACTGCTTTGGTACGCTGCGCAAAATGACTCATGCCAAAATAGTCTACAATGGTCTCTGAGTCACAGATCTACATTCAGGTGTAGATTATGCTAATCTGTGTGCCAGCGCTCTGCCTCTGTACCTAATGTTGTTGCTAGCTCCATGTCTTTCTTGTTTGCATTAAGAATTTCTTCTTTCTTCTCTGTAAGCAGCTCAGCAAGACAGCAGATGATCTCCCCTCGCTGGAAAAACAAACACATAGATGTGATCAACACAATTCATATTGATTGAAACTTCTGTCACTGCAATTTAGAACTTGTTTAAGTCGGTGATCCTGTGCATCCAGTTAGGATAATATATCCCCCCCCCCATTACCTGTTCAGGGAGCAGAGAGGCCAGAGTTCTGCCTGCATGTCGTGCCATCTCTGTCTGCTGCTCCACAGTTGGGCCTGGTGGTGTCAATAACATCAACATCAAGAATAAATCCTCAAACCACAACAAAACGATTAAAATGCTCTGCTTGAGTGGTTCTATCCAGTACCTGCAGGTTTCACTTCAGAGAAGAAGGTGCCAACTTTCTTCCCTTCCACAATGTCTGTGATGACGTGACCGGTGACTTTTGGATCTGTGCCATTGGCAATGATTACTGAGGTGCCGCCCTGCAGTGCCCAGAGGGCTGCTTTCACCTGATCCACACAACATGATTTAGTGTAATGCAACATTTTCATTACTGAACCAACTCTGCCTCTATATTGAGATGAACTATTATCCATCACACTGACCTTTGCTTCCATGCCGCCGATACCAACTCTGGATTTAGTCCCATATGTAATGGATTGTTGGTCTCCGGGATAAAATATATCAATGAGCTTGGCATCATCTGTTCCTGGCGGACTGTCGTATAAGCCTGAGGAAAAAATAAAAAAATAAATCACACCGATATGGATATCATCTGATTTAACAAAAACATGACCAGAAGCCCGTTTGTATAAAGTGTTCTATTAATGTCTAACTGCCAGGCATTCATTAATGAATAAAAGCAAAGCATCAATGGCATATATGGCAGATGATATAATACTATGTATTATAATAATAATAATAAAGATTATAATTTTTTATGTGCAAATACAAAGAAATTGTTGGTTAATTTGATACATTTCATGTATGATTCATAAAGCTTTGGGTAACTGGTTCACATTTATTATACATACATAAATTTAATCTACACATTTACATAAATAACATTAATGTGAATTCCTAAATGCAAATTAAAGAAAATATTATATAAATAGTCATATCTGTACCTTGGACATCAGACAGGGCAATAAGTAGGTCTACTTTCATTTCAACAGCCAGCCGTGCAGCCAGGCTGTCGTTATCTTTGATGCTTATTACCTGAAACACAAACCAATATTTCATTAAGGCAAAAGCAAAAAATACTGCGCAGGTCAGTAACAACTGCAGTTGCTACTACATTACAAAAGCTTCGCTCTCTCACTCAGGTGCAACGGAAACATTGCATGCACAAACAGGTGTACCCACATTTACCCCCTGCAGGTCACTGTTGGGAACAGGGGGTGGAACAACAGCATCGTTCGTGTTAATTATCGGGACGATATTCATACGCAGCAGTTCGTGTAGCGTGCTGTTCAGGTTTCGGCGCTTCTGTTCATCGTGAAAGTCCAGATTGGTGACCAGAATCTAAGAAGGTGGAAAGACGTGAAGAAGTACGTCACATTTTAGTCAGGTGCTGTAGGTGTTTTATTCTGTGGCAAACATCAAGTACATACTTGTGCAGTGCAGATGCTGTATTGGGTGAACATAGCTTCGTACAGCGCCATCAGACCGCTCTGCCCAGCAGCAGCGCACGCTCTTGCTTCCAAAACTGGGACTGACTGGAAGACAGTGAGATTTAAACAAAGTTAGCAAGATTTAGAAAGAAATTAGAACAATTTTATGCAGTCTACATTCATTTACAAAAGAGTGGATCTAAATTCATTCTGTTAAAGCTTATTCACCATGTCTTTGAGTTGGTTCTGTCCAGAATGCAGCGCTTGTCTGACACTCTGAGACAGCAGTATCTCATGTCTCAGTCGCTGCTTCCCAAATGCCACAGCACCGCTCGTAACAATCATCATCTCCCGGCCTTGATTCTGTAGCATGGCCACCTAATACAACACAGAAACAACAACATTCAAGATCTCTTTTCCCAGGAGCAGTCATTTCTCCATAAAAGACACTTTGTATCAACATTATTACCTGCTCTACTATTGAAGCCAGTCGTCCCAGCGCCAGACCACATTCATCTCCACGTGTCACCACAGCGCTCCCAAGCTTCACTACAATGCGTTTGGCCTGCTTCAGCTCACTGCGGTGTGCAAAGGATTTCCCATGGGGTCGAGGGAGCGAGACTATGAGGAATAAATAAAACAGTCACGTTTTAACTGGCATAGGCAGCCGAGGAAAAACCAACACGTATCAAAGTGATTCAGAGATTTATCTACAAGCCAAGTATGATGAAGCACTTGGCTGATCACTTACATTTAGCCTGGGAAAACGCTCTGATGTAGACTGGGCACACATTTGACTGCCGTGTTCTGAATGGCAGACGAGAGCAGGAAGCCAGCCTGGCAAACATGGCACTTAAAGTTCAGGACCACTGTGATGAGCACAGAAAGCAATGCATGGTTAGTCTAACAATCTAATAGCGTCAAATTAAATAAGCAGATTATGGGTAAAACAAACAAGCTCGACGCCGTTTTGAATAGATAGATGGAGGTTTGCTGTAGCTTGAAAGCTTTGCATCGTGTCTTCTTCTTATGAGTGCTGTGCGATATTTGGACTTGACACACTGACCCATTAAAGATTGTTTTGCACTGTTATCTTAGAAAAATACCAGCAATGATAGGCAGGACAAAAGACAGGGCGCTTTTCACTCGTATAACCGGTAATACATTTAAGGTAACTGCAGTTTGCATGGTAGTTTAACAGGCTATAGCGACGTGTCGAGTACTTCTGTCAAAACATACCTTGGTTAGCTAATGTTAGCTAGCTTTAGCTGTTATGAGCTGCCTCATTTGTCACTGTTTACGACAGAACGGGCGGAAGAGGGTTTTTTTAATGAAAGACTCCTTACCCGGCGCGATGCAGACCTGGAAAACAAACCACAGCTAGGTCCACGGCAACACGTATTCAGTCAGAATCGCGGTGTTTCACTGCCACATCCACAGCCCACGTTGTTTGGGAAGTGCCGTAATTCTGTTCACGAACGACGTGTACGTAAAATATCAGGATGCTTCAATGACATAACACGTTGGCTTACGCAAGAAAGTTTTAACGTACGCATGAATTTTATTTAATTTTTTTTGTGAGTGAGCAGTGGAAGTACAAGTATAGAGACGCCGAGTGACAACACTACAGCGACACTACACACTGAAAGTAAGATTAGGTTGTGTACAGAGTACAGAACAGTTTTATCTCTCTCTCTCTCTCTCTCTCTCTCTCGCTCTCTCTCTCTCTCCATATGCAGGCTTTTGAAATGTATACTTTGCTATTATTGTTATTTATAATTACACAGTAATGGGCACATTTTAAAAAAGTAATGTCGTTTCTTCTAGGGACAATATAACATCCCAATCAAATATTTATTTAAAGGAAAATATTTTGTAATGTAATTCCGACTATTAACAAGCGCGACTGTAAACAATGAATATCGCTGTTTTCAAGTTTGCTGAATTATTTTTTTAAAAACAAAACACGGTTCGCTTAAACACACACGTGACTTCCGGGCGACTTCCCGGCTCTTTTTGCTCCCGGAAGAGCACACCTGTGCCCAAAATAAAGAAATTTCACACTAAACTAATTCCATATTCCTGTCATATTTTATTAAATGGCCCTGCATTTTGGACTAATGACTTGTGATTTAATCAATTTCTTTGCAACTGCGCTATTAGTTTGCGTGTTAACCAATTAAACCATCTACTGAAGCAAAAAAAAGGAAAAAAAACAAACAAACAATCTTTAGTAATGTGACACTAAAGGCACGTGAGTGGAGTGTGTTCATGCCAGGACAGACCTGTGAAACATTAATGAACAGGATGGTCAGAAGCACAGTGCACACTGAGCCACCATAACAGCTGTACACAGAGCAATGGGGACCTTGGAGGAAACTTTGAAGTGTCCTGTCTGCCAGGATTTCTTCAATGATCCTGTGACGCTGCAGTGTGGACATGACTTCTGCCTCACCTGTATACAGGCTGTCTGGGAAACCGATGTGTCTGATGAGGGGCCTTTCTTCTGCCCAGAGTGTCAGATATTTCTCCCCTCTGACCTCACTCTCAAGGTAAACGCAGACCTTCAAACCAAAGTAAAAGACTTCACCACCAAGATGCTGTCAGCAGCAGCAGAGCAACAAGCAGCAGCCTCAACTAGTGAAAGTAAATCATCGATTATCTGCTGTGACCACTGCATAGAGATGCCATCAGTAGCCGTAAGAACCTGTCTGACTTGTGATGCCTCGCTGTGTCAGGCTCACGCCCTGCTCCACCAACAGAGGTCTGCTCTGAGGGAGCACACAGTGGTGGAGGTGACCGGTGATCCACTGTCTCTGAAGTGCAGGGAGCACCGCGATGAGCTTAAGCTCTTCTGTATGGAGGAAAAGGTACCTGTGTGCTGTTTGTGTGTCCTGGTCGGCACACACAAACATCACAAAGCCTCTCAACTGCACGAAGCCAAAGCAGACTTTAAGGTAATTATTATCATCATATATTCTCTCCTGTTGTGTTTTTGCTAGGTTGGATTTTTCTTTTTTGGTTGCTTGGTTGTTTGTTTTACCACAGGCATGTTGTATTTCTGTGTCTAGAGTATGCTGGAGACCACAATGAACCAGCTACTGAAGAGGAGAAGTGAAGCCGAACATGCCATCAAAGACCTGGAGTCACTGTATACACAAACAGTGGTACAGCCAATACAGAAATCACACTCTTAAATAGCATTTTTTTTAATTGACATAAGCCATTCTTGTTTGTCTAACAATGCATTTATCTCATAGAAGTCTGCTGCAGAGTTTAGAGAAAGAATCTCAGACAAGTACAGCAGAATCCACGTCGTGCTAAATGGCGATGAGCGTCTGATGATGCAGATTATAGATGCAGAGGAGACGTGCATGACAGAGTGGCTGGAGGCCCAGAGGAGCATCGTAGAGGCTCAGATCAAAGAGATAGATGCATTTAGAACCTCCAGCAAATCACTTCTCAAAGAAAACAATGATTTGCGGTTCCTGCAGGTAGGTTTATATGATGTCAATGTCTCACCATGATCAAAAGTGTTGCACAAATATAGCTCAAATGCTTCCTGTTGTCTTCAAACAGCAAATGACATCACAGAATCTTTGGTGAGTATTATTTCTGTCTCCAGTTTGTGGCCTGAAATTGCCCATTTGAGGCATTAAAGCTTTACACACTGTTGATACACTCTGTATCATCATTTTTGTTTTTATTTGCAGTGATCCCCTGGATTTTGCTCCAATCCAAGAAGTAAACAGAGATCTGTGTGACCCTGAGAAGCTAAGAACAGTAGAGAGGCTGGTGGATGAACTCTCGGTCGCTCTGTCCCAACATTTTCCACGAATGTGGTCATGTTAGTAAGGATTTTTCCTTTGCATTCTAAATCCAACTCTCATTATCTCTATAACTGTGTAATGGGTGAATATTTGTATTTGCAGACTTAAGTTCTCCTGTGCTAGACTTCAAAACAGCTCATCCAAAGCTGGAGTTATCACAAGACAGAAAACAAGTGTACTGGAGACGCCAGCCTTTCGGTGAAGGACAGAGCCCTCAGCCATATGACTCGCAGTATAGCGTCCTTGCTCAGGAGAGTTTTACAAGTGGCCAGCACTACTGGGAAGTCATTGTCCAAGACAAGCCCTTCTGGATGATAGGTGTGACCACGGGGTCAGTCGATAACAAAGCCAGTTTAAACCAGAATTCTTCCAGTCTGGGTGTAAATAACACATCTTGGTGCATCTACCATGGAGACGGACAGTACCTGGCGTGCCACGATACTCAGGAAAAGCAGCTGTCAGTTGGAAAGAGAGTCAGAAAGCTAGGCATACTGGCAAACCTCCAGAAGGGGGAGCTGTCATTCTACGATGCCGACGCTATGAGGCTGCTTCACTCCTTCTGTGTGCAGTGCACAGAACCTCTCTATCCCATTTTTAACCCATGCATTGACATGAATGGAGTCAACACACAGCCTCTTACCTTGTTTTGGATAAAGGACCCCTGGGATTGGCATACACATGAGGAAAAAAGTGAACTCACAGGAACCAATTAACTGCCTATGTGGGATGCAGAGTCACTCCTCAAAAAATTATTTTAAGTGTAATTTTTCATTTGTGCTCAAATAAAATGACATAGTGGAAATGTCCAACAAATTTAGGCTGTCAAAATGAACGACATCCACCAAGTTTCAGTGCTTTGCTTTGACTCTGGTAAAGCTACAACGGCATTCAACCAATATACCTACCTCTAACTTCTTCCTAAAATTAGTTTATATGATAATATATGAGAAGACACATCTGCAGATATATCCACACCACACCGTGACTTTATAATGTCACCACTAAAGTTATGTAATCATTGCAGCACTGCAGTTTCTGCAGTTGACATGTACGCTAAATATTTCATTAAGTGGTATCAGATTCAAACGTGTGCATTTGTTCTGTGGCAAAGTTGATCTCTTTCTGCAGCTTAGCAGCTCTCATGTGTGCCTTGATGCAGTTCATAAAGTAAATGACCCGTGTGTAAACTGCTGGTTTGTTCTTTGTGCAACCGTCCTCCCAGCTCATCAGACCATGGAGGACATGCATGCCTTTAGTCTCACATGTCAATGGCCCTACAGAGTTGTTGCCCTGCAGCAAACAATACACCGAGGTCAAATAACATGAACAGTAACACTATATGTCCACAAAAGTCAAGACACTTAACAGTCTGATTTATGCAATTCTTTCTGCATTGTGCTTTTGCTCATTGTGGATAAATACCTTTCTGCAGAAGAAGAAGAAGTAGTCTGAAAGTTCACATTCAACACAAATAGAAAATATAACTCTCTTTTTTTGCAAACAGTAATATTATGCACCCATTAGAGGGTTTTACTGCAAGCCCAGCCGCCCTAGGGCTTGGTGAGGACATACAGAACCAACCGAGCACATCAGAAAGAAGAAGCATTTATTTGCATCATGTGATAATTCTGCCACAACTTTAGGACATTTTCAGTTCAGTGATGCAACTTGGCCCATTTTCAAGGGGAAACATGTTCTTTCTTTCCCATTCTTTGTTTCTTTTGTTTCATTCCACACATACACAGCCACCGAAACACACTGTGCTTAATTAATAAGTCAATTTAAGCGATTGGGTTTTTTCCATGCACGCATCATTTATGCTATAACAGGGGATTTCAGGTTTTTCCATCTTTCATGTGTAACTGATAGGACAAATTCAGCTAATGTGCAGTACATTTATGAATAGTTTGAATAATCAAGTGTACAGTGTGTAGTGGTTGGAGATCTGGCGGGCATATTAGTGAGAAACAAAGGTTGCTCAAGGAATTGCTCCTTCAGTATTTGCCTTGATCCAGTTCAGGAAATGAGTGACCTGTGTGTAGACTCCAGGCTTGTTCTTCTTCCCACACTGGTCTCCCCAACTCACCACGCCATAAACAACATTAGCATTGTTCTGCATACACGTCAGTGGTCCTCCAGAGTCCCCCTGAAACAAAAATGTACAGCTGACTATATGCACCTACTACTAGAACTAATGTTATAACTTTCTGTAGATATGTTAGTAATATACTTGTTATAACAGCATCAAACCATCAAATGTCCTAACCTGGCAGGAATCCACTCCTCCCTCCAGGTAGCCAGCACAGAACATGGAATTGTCCAGGATGGTCCCATAAACAGAACGATCAGAGCACTTTTCCTGGTTGATCAGCAGGACATTGGCCTCCAGCAGGTGGCTGGAACCATATTCAGCTGCAAAGACAATGCAGAAATATATTAGGGGGTAACTCTTTTTTTTTTCATATTTCATGTCCACTTCCAGAACTATAAAGCTAACTATGGAGACCACGTCTGCATTGATATATATTAAGGTGTCGAAACATGTCATTAAGGGCACTTGGGAGGTCATTGAATGTTGGAAAACAGTTAAAGCCTTATTTAAAAGGGAAAATATCAAGCCAAGTGTTTATCAAATAATTATGCACTTAAAAAAATGACAACCTTTTTGTAACTTTACATACATTGCTCAGTAGCACCCCATCCAGAAATTTTGCACTCTGTCCCATCAGGTAGTGGTGCGTTTGGTAGACAGGCTGTCTTCACAAACTGGGTCTCATTAGCACAAAAGCCAGGATTCCCACTCAGCTTCAACAAGCCTTTAGGAATACGTGTGAGATATAAATGTCACCACAAGCTCCAAGAAAGAACATCTAAACAAAATTACAGAAACATTAGAGACAAGTATCACCTATATCATTGTAAACAGCTTCACGAGTCTCCCTGTAGTTTGGATTTTTAATAGTCCTTTGAACAGGTATGATCTGAGCTCCAGGGTCTGGCTTACTCACTGAGAGACTTCCAGCAAGCACCTGCATGTCCTTGTTTGGTTCACTGTGCAAATAAAAAACAAAAGGGTTCAATCAGGATTACTTTTTCTTACTTGTAATCTGCCATTGATCGGGTTTTTCAACCTTGTAGCCTTACATGCAGTGTGCAGCTGTCAGCACCCAGCAACTTGCAATGAGAATTCCTCCACAGATGTGTCTGAATGGCTGAGTGGAGCCCGTTGGCCTCACTTGCACAGAAACCTGCCAGGGTACAGCCCCTGGACTGACTTTCAGACCCCCAAAGATTCGGGTAAGAGCTTTTTTTGGCTGAGGTATGCCACAGGTGGCAAACTGTTTTGGTCCAGTAGTCGGAGCGAGAGGTGCTGCAGAAGTGTGGATGGGTTTCATAGTTGGTGGTATGGCAGTTGTTGGAAGCTTACCAGTAGGTTCTGGCTGCGGTGGTTTGGGCTGTGTCGGTTCTGGCTGCGGTGGTTTGGGCTGTGTTGGTTCTGGCTGCGGTGGTTTAGGCTGTGTCGGTTCTGGGTGCGGTGGTTTGGGCTGTGTAGGAGCAACCCCAGTGGGCGTCTCATCTGAAAACACAGATCCGAGAAGCTGGCACAGATGTTTTGCTGGCAACACTCATGATCAAAATGTTGCCCATCACTTTAAAACTCACGTGTCGGTTCAGAACATTTTGAAACATCACAGTAGTCCCACAGTAACCTGCGACCTCTTCTGAAAAAGCACCAGGGCTTTGGCTCTCCATCAGGGTTCCTGAATCAGAAAATATGTCACTGAGACAGATGTCTTATAGGCGCTCTCTGCAGATTGTCTAAGTGGAATTACTTCTGACCTGCAGAAGTTGTGAGGACCAAGGCCGTCTGTGTCCTCAAAGGACCTGAAGGGATTAACACCTGATGCCAGGATGAAGTGGGAGTTCCAGTAGAGACACTCATCACCATCATCCGTCTCGCTCACATTGCCACGATATGACTCTCCATCGTCCACATAGCAGTCGTTTGGACCTGAGAAATGTAAATTAGTCAGTGAGTAAATTAATTATGAATAAATATATATATGAAGAAAGACAGTAAAATGAATAATTTACCAACATGGCAGAAATGTCCTTTGAACCCTTGGGGGCACTGGCAGTCAAAGTCATTTCCATCGCTGATGCATGTGCCACCATTGTTACATGGATTTGGATTACAAACTGAAACTTTGGGGAATAATAAAACAAAATTTAGGCTGTTGTTCCGTAACTGCTAAAATCCTCACCAAAGGGGAATTTGAGCTTCTTTAAAAAAAAATCAACATACTAGTTTTGCAGTCTGGAGGCTGAAAGGGTCGCTTGCATTTGCACTCATAGTGTGGAGGAGTTGAAGTCAGTACACATTCGCCATGCCCGCATTGACCTCTTTTACAAATTCTTGGACCTGAGAGAATAAGACCATTATGACATTTTTTAAAGCATTAATTCAACTTGATATTTTACACTTTGCATATATATGCAATGTGACAACAGAATGGAGAGATGGGATTTTTTTCTTCACACCTCTCTCGCAATTTTTTCCCTTGAAAGGTTTGGGACAGTCACATTTGAAGTGTCTCTTGCCTTTCTCCTTACACACACCGTTGTTAAGGCAAGGATTTGGGGTGCACTGGCCTGAGAAATAAAAAAATGACAACACACTGTAATCTCAAAATTAAACCTTTCCTCTGTCGCATTAAAAGAAAACATGCAATTGCACAGATTTGCATGAGACGTTTGTCAATATCTTACCGTCTAGGTCCTGAATCTCAAAAAGCCAGTCGGAATGACCGTTTTCATCATCGTCGTCATCCTCATCCACGCGCTTAAAGAAGAAATCTAGAAAAATACTTTCCTTTAAATTTAGAGTTTTAATTCTTTAAATATTACATTTCAAATCATTTTCTATATATGTTACGAAAGCAACCTAAAGGAGTACTAACCCTCAATTATGTCTTCAAACCTTACTCTGTGTCTCTTTTTCTCATGTTTGTCATGTCTTCCAGGATGTGCAGAGTCCCGATGTTTGTCATTTCTTTCAGGGTGTGCAGAGTCCCCATGTTTGTCTTTTTTATGTCCTGACTACATTTTTTAAGGAATTGCAGACGACAGCATAACATAAGAACACGTACACATCCAAATAACTATCTCTATCGCTCTATATATTCATATATATCTGTCTATCTAGCTTTATATGTGGCTAAAGCTACTGACTTAACCTTTTTAAACAGAAACATGATCCACTGTGTTTTTCGACAGTAAATGCCACAATGTAAAAAACATACAACACATGTGATCATAGAATGCAGTTAATACATACTTCAGCAGGTATGAGGAGCACCGCTAAGAAGAGACCAAAGAAGAGGAGCTTCAGGTTCATGATGGCAGGTGATCAGAAGACATCCAGGAGAGTAACATGAGAGTGAGCTGACTGGGGGAGCCCTCACACTTTTCCAAACATTTGGTAGGTACACTAACCTTTGAGATAGCTCTTTCTTTCTTTTTGTCTGGCATCCATCCATGTTGCTGAGTCAGTTGTATTGATTATAACTGAGCTCCTACACAGTTACCTTTATGGTACTACATAATAGGAAAAATTCAGCTGCGTTTACCAATCGCTTGGGACAAACAAATTTACAGTCAAAATAATATTTATACCCCAAATGCTGACTTAATTATTTTTTACATGAATTTTTTCCATGTAGTTTTGGTTGCATAAGTACAATGTAAAACATTACATTTAATGAAATGTGGTTAAATAAATGCACTCGATTGGTATACATTCATGCTTATACCAAGCATATTTTCCTTAATGGTTAATTATTTGAATAAATAAACATTTAAAAGTATACGTTTTAGATGCATTTTTTTAAAGTAATTGTCTTAATGTTTATTTAGGAAAAAATCTTTTTTTTAGTGTAATAGAGCATAATAACTGTGTCCGACAGCCTGAACACATTACTCACATCAAAACATTTTAAGTGAAATGAAAGATAATCTGCCAATCACAATCAGGTGCAGAGAGCATGTTTGCATAGGACTGACTGTTTGTTTGAATGTAGACTTTGGATCCACACATAGGTTCATATCAGGATAAATGCCAGAGTGCTTTTACTAAGATCATAATTCACTGAAATAGCTGCCAAATCCAGCTGATCCATAATGTGTTAGTAATGCTGATGACTTTCCCCCCACTACACCAAAACCTCACGTGATACCTCAACAGTTGCTAAACAGATTAGTACCTGATATCTTTTCTTAGACTTTTACAATGAATGGTGCTCTTCCTTTAGCAGCAGTCTGGTTTTAATTTGAAAGTTAAATTCTGGGTGATGGCCATGCGTGATTCCCACAGGCTTAACTATAACAACTGTAACAGCAGCTAAAATATAATTGTGAGCACAGAAAGCATTACACAACCTGAACATGACCACTTTTAGAATGTTGTACAACCTTACAGAGCCACTTCAAACTTCATAAACTCTTTATTTAAAAAAAGCCATCAGTTACAGCTTTAATATTTTTGCCTTATTGTGGATTTAAAAAGCAACTGTTCAATAAGTCTTCTGTGAAGTAAATCAGAGATCCCTGTTGGCAGATGAAGGGTTACAGATAACAATAGGTTTTGCATTGTTGCCATTGTGGTCATGACCAGGGCAGACAGCCAGGTAGAGGCAGTCTGTGAAGGTTCCCGTGCAGAAGGCAAACAGGGGTGTCATTTTGTCCGCCTCGAGAAACATCACCAGCCCTGCAGGAAAGCTACACAAAACACCAATCCGGCAGAAACGCTTTGTGAAAGGCAGCTGATGTGGGATGCCTCCATGCCAGGCTGTGTACTCTCCATCAAAAAACTCCACACACCAGGACTCAGCCCCGCGGCCGAGCCAGCAGTCCTCAGTTGTGCCCTTCCGAGGAATGCTGGGGTAGGTAACACCGAGCTCCCAGTAAGTCTTCCCAGTTACATCGATTTCCCAGTAATGGCGACCAAAGCTGAAGCCCTGCAAGCTGATGACATTGAGGGTAGTGTCAAAGCGCCCAGGTAAGTCAGGAAGTTGCTGCCAGGTGTCCGTGTATGTGGCACTATCGCCTTGGGGAGAGATGATCAGCTTTGGGTGGGCTGTTTCCGGATCCAGGTGCACCTCGCTGGAATCTGGAGACATTTTACATTTTGGAATTTAATAATATTATAACTGAATGTTTGATTGTAATTATAAATAATATAAAAATATGTAAACTGACAGCTCTTGATGAGTTTCTTGATCATTGGGGTCTGGGAGCAGATAAGGAGGAGCATGTTATTGGTGAGGCTGATGATCTGCTCGGCTTTAGCTTCATCCAGGCTCACACTGCTTGGGTCTGTTTGGTTTAGCAGATCTATCACTCTAATGGAGGCACACAGTAAGTAAAAAGTATATAGATATAATTTTGTGGTACATACAATAATGAAGCTTATTTCTATGATAAATTATAATTTATTCCCCTACCTGTCCGCTGTTTCCATGTCTTCCTGCTCAGGGTATGAAAAGAACGACTGGGGACAAAAGCAGAAAAATAATCCAGATTATTTTATTTTATCAGATTAATATTTATGTTAAGACAGGAAACATAACATTTCCAATCATATTCGGTCCACTGTACTTTGCCATTGTCAACTTTTTCACCATTGTATCAGGCTCTGTGTCCCTTTGGTCATGTGCCAAAGTGAGTCTAGCCAGGTCCTGCTCTATCTCCTGGATCAGACAGCAGTTCCTCTCCATGAGCCCATCCAAGGCAGAGACAGCAGCCCTCTCTTCCATCTCCAGGTGGGACAGTGTAATCCTCAGGTCCTCATCCAGGACAGCCTGGATTTCTTGATATTTCCGAATGATCCTCTTCCTTATCACCGAGGACTTTTTCTGAGTCAGGCATAAATATTTAGAAGTTAATTGTTGCTCACCAGTTGCTCCCGAGTAACAATTGCACCTCTCTGTTCAGTGAACGGAACGAAACTCACTGTGATTTCTGACTGTCGTGCCGCGAGTTTCTTCAGCCTATATTTGACTGCTTCTCTCTGCTTCTTTAGACACTCTTGGTGCTTTCCCAGTGTCTCCTATGGAAAGGGTTTCACACATATTCAGCAAACCTCAGTTGAAGTCACCAAAGTAGATCTGGCAGTGAAATACAGCTGCAAAAGCAGAAGCTTATTATGACGTAATGGTAACAGCAACAAAGCATTGATCGACAGGAAGATACTTCTAACAGCCATGATAGCCTTGTTTCAGTCATGTTACATTATGAGCCACTGTATGAAAGGGTTAGGATTACAAACTTTAACAATATGCAGATGACTTACTTTTATACTTATCACGTGCTTCGTCAAACCTTTGTTATAGTTTTGCCATCACAATGTTGCTTCTTTTTCTTGAATGAATTAGAGAAAATAAAGTTCTCTGTAAGGTCAAAGTAATTGTTACTACTATTAGCACCAAGTATTTTTATCCTTTGTTGTGAAGCACTCTGTGATCTGTATCTTGAAAGGTGCTATATAAATAAAGTTTTACTTACTTACTTACTTTACGCCATTATTTGTTTAGAGAATTAAATTACTTTTCCTTTTTTTCCTTTCCTTTTTAGCTCTTTTCTGTCACTCCTACATGGACGATTTTGTTGATTTCTTTGCATTCAGGTACGTTAATTTTGTATAGTAGCTTCTTGTTTAGGTTTTCTCCCCGAATGAGTTTGTACTACTTTTATTTGTCTTATTTCTTACTCAGATCTTCTCATTTTATGCTTCTTTTTCTTAAATTTTGTCTTCCTATGATTTTATCTCTTTTGATTGTCTTAAATGTACAGCACCTTGGTCAAAGTTGTTGTTTTAAATGTGCTATATAAATAAATTTGAATTTGACTTTGTAAGTGAGAGGCCTCATTACCTCTCAACACACCATATAGTGTTTGTAAGCGGTCGAGTCAAATGAAATTCTAAGGAACATCTCATATATAAACATGTCAGACTTGATTTATTCATTTGTTTCTCACCTCTCCTTCAGACTGTATTTGACCTACTTAATGGTTTAGAACCAGAATTGCCAAACCTCTCTGTGTGATATGCGCCTTCAATGTTCTTATTCATTCTCCTAATTTGTTTTTTGCCCTGTTAACTTATTATGACTTTCTTTTGAAAAAGAGCACAGCTAAAACGTTAACTGAGTACTTAACGGTTATTTAATGTTCAATTCAGTTGAATTCAATTTTATTTTACAGAGGGAAAAACCCCAACAATCATATGACCCCCTATGAGGCGACACTTTGGCGACAGTGGGAAAGAAAAACTCCCTTTTAACAGGAAGAAACCTCTGGCAGAGCCAGGCTCAGGGAGGGGCAGCTATCTGCTGCGATTGGTTGGGGTGAGAGAAGGAAGACAGGATAAAAGACATGCTGTGGAAGAGAGACAGAGATCAATAACAGGCATTATTCAATGCAGAGAGATCTATTAACACATAGTGAGTGAGAAAGGTGACTGAAGGAGAAATATGGGAATCCCCCAGCAGTCTACACCTATTGCAGCATAACTAAGGAAGGATTCAGGGTTACCTGATCCAGCCCTAACCATGTGCTTTAGCAAAAAGAAAAGTTTTAAGGCTAATCTTAAAAATAGAAATAGTGTCTGTCCCCCGACTCCAAACTGGAAGCTGGTTCTATAGATGAGGGGCCTAAAAAATGAAGGCTCTGCCTCCTATTCTACTTTTAAATACTCTAGGATGTAAGGTATACATACTGTACATAGTATGGTGGAGTTGGTTGTTATATTTAGTTTGGGATTGTTAACTTGAGTTTTCCTGGTTCATTTTTGTCTTGTTATGGAGTTGGTGGTGGAAAAGTGTCTTCATTTCTGCTTACAGCGCTCAGCCATCCCCCGCAATGCTAATCTTTTAGTAAATTTATGTAAATATCACTCAAAAAATACAGATCTCCTTGGTGGTGTGTGAAACTGCTTCCTTTATTTTCTTGTATTTTTCTGACTGAATGAGGCCACACCGAAGTCCTTAAATGTATGCACTGCACAAGGGATACATTAATATTTAAGAAAGATACTGTTTGACTTACTGAAATTCTTCTTGTTATGAACTATTTATAAGATTTATGTAAAAATATGAAAAATTATATTGAGGTTTGTTTTATTTGTTTAGAATATTTGTTACTACAAATTGTCCCATGCTTTGCACAAGTGTTTCACAAAGAACAGTGTAGTTGATGTTTGGTTACTGTGCTGGATGATGAAGGCTTGACAGCAGAAAAGTGTTTCGAGTGTGTTGAAATGGAAAACTCCTCACCTTAAATGTGAACACATAGGCATCCAAGAAGAAGTCAGTCAGGATAAGCTACTCATGTAAGTGCAATATGACATGAATGCAAACCCCAAGAGGAAACAATTGATAAATAGGTTTTATACTTAGATGGATTCAATTTACCACCATGTGCTATTCTGAAATGTACACAATACATTCACCAGCCACTTTGTTGGGCACACCTGCTCAGCTGCATGTTAACGCAAATATCTAATCAACCAGTCACATGGCAGTAACTCGGTGGATTTAAGCATGTATACATGAATAAGACGACCTACTGAAGTTCAAACAGCATCAGAATGAGGATGAAACGTTTTTATGTGAGTTTTTGAACGTGATATGCCGGACCAGCTGGGCTGAGTCTTTGACAAACTGCGATTTCCCCATGCAACCATCCCTAGGACTTCCAAAAAGGAGAAATTCTTCAGTGAAAAGCAGTTCTCTGAGTGAAAATGCCTTGTTGATGTCAGAGTATAATGTTCAGACTGCTTCAAGATGACATGAGGGCAAAAGTAACTCACACAAATGCTCGTTATAACCAAATTATGCAGAAGAGCATCTTTGAATGTACAGCAAACCAAATCGGGGATTACAGGTGCAGAAGACCACACTGGGTGCCACTCCTGTCAGTTAAGAACAGGAAAAATAGGCTACAGTTCACACAGAAAAACGATGCCTGGTCTGATGGGTGTCAGTTTCTGATGTGACATTTGGATTTTATGGTCAGAATTTACTGTAAACAACATAAAAGCACGAATCCATCCTTTATCAGTGGTTCAGGCTGGTGAATGTGTACTGGTGTGTGGCCCCTTAGTACCAGCTGAGTATTGTTTAAACTCAACAGCCTACCTGAGCATTGTTGCTGTATTGTTCCTTCATGACCACAGTGTACCCATCTTCTGGTGACTGCTTGTAGCAGGATGACAAACTGTGTCAGAAAGCTCAGATGATCTCAGTCTGGTTTATTGAACATAACAATAAGTGTGCTGTACTCAAATGGCCTCCACAGTCACCAGATTTTAATCCAATGGAGCATCTTTAGGATGTGATGGAATGGGAGATTCACATCATGGATGTGCAGCTGACAAATCTGCAGCAACTGTGCGTTGCTGTCATGCCAATATGGACCAAAATCTCAGAGGAATGTTCCCAGCAGCTTGTTGAAGGTAGTTCTGAAGGCAAAAGAGGGTCCAACCCAGTACTAGTAAGGTGTATAAAGTATCCAGTGAGTATATATGTGTTCCTGTATGTAAATGTTATTAATCTTTCAATGCATAGCCCATAACAAAATATAAACCCCTCCAGTAAAGCAGTCAAAGTCAAAACTTGTGCAAGAGAGACTTAGCTAATCAGTGTTTAGGTCAGTGAACGCCACCATCTGATTAAAAGTGACTCAGTCCAGAAATGACTTCTTAACCTGTGTTACATCACTGAGCTCGTGTGTTTATTGGTGAAATGCAAACAAAGAAAAACAAACAGAAAAGAGGCGGTGGGTACCTTTGGTTTAGCAGAGGATCATTATGTTTCATGGTGATTTAAAGCTTTATTGGCTTAGAATTCAATACAACAAATGGCAGTGTGGGGTTTTTTTTTCTTTTTTATAAAACAGTACTTTCAAACACATTAGGGGTTTTAACTATTTGTCACTTACTTTACTTTTGATATGGCATTAAAATATAATACGATTTGTACTTCCAATCCATGTAAAGGGAGAGTGTCTGGCCGTGTTTATGAGAGCCTGAGAAGAGAGACATTTTTTGTCAGGGTCAAATGGATGTTCAGTGCGTAGCCATGGGAAGGAGACTAGTGATATGTCGGTGCTTGGATGATGCATTTCCATGTAGATGCAGTAAAACAGCTGTTGGGTAAGCTCACTGCTTTCCCAGTGACTTTTTCTTTTTTTTTAATTCAAAGACTCACTGAGCCAATTCTTGCAAACTTTGGACTAAAACCTTTTCAGCCCAAGCGAAGGAAAGCTGACACATGTTCAAGCTACGAGCATGGACATTTTGTAATGAGCGCCATGAGGTTCTACTGTACTTACAAAGTTCCACAGGAATCAACAGCGAGAGAAATAGTAGGAAGAAACGAGCAAGAAAGAAAAGCAAAGTGTTTTCACTCAAAGCAAAGCAAGAAGTAAAACAAGCGCATTCAAACCAAAGAACATGACCCTGTTCGTCATCCAGTCTCATTCTTTGTCATTTTTGAACGCGGAAGAGATTCCTGTTCATCGTGGACAGTGCAAGTCTAACAGGACAAGTCTTTCAGTACATAGTTTCAGGAAGCATCAGAGCAAAGAGTCCAGTTCATGGCTTCCGTGATTATGTCGGGTTAAAACAAACGAATACAAAAAAAAAAGAAAGAACCAAAAAAAAGATATAGAAGAAAAGGAAATAAACCAAAACCTACATCTAGATTACAGCTGCTGTGTGCTATCTGAATGTACAGAAAATGCATGCGGCTCTGAGTGCTAGAAGAGCTTGGCCCTCTTTTTCATGTCGTTGCGTTTCCACAGGGGAAGCCTGTCAAACTCCTGGATCTCCATTCCAAAGATGTCAAAGAACGTTTCAGGTGCTAAGTGGCGCTAGAAGTGAGAACAAAGATGGAGAAAAAACAAAAGGAGGGTGGGGGGGGGGGTGTTCTCAGTTAGCACCAAAGCGATTAAAAAAATAAAGAGGTCACAACAGAAACGACAAGAAGCAAATGGATACTGCATATTCCTCGCTACGGTCGTATTTGTGTAACATGCTCTTTACACAAAGCAGAGAAATGCAGTATTAATTGCAGAAGGTCAGGTGGAAAACCGATACCTCCAGTCTGGTTCTGTCCACATCCCTGGGCAGTTTAGCTCTCCCTCTACTGGTTATCATGAGCATTTCATAGGGATACACCTTCAGGAGGAGACATTCATCAGTTGACATGTCAGATTTACAAGCTTTTGAGTTCAGCTTCAGAACAATTTACAAACCATTTAAATGAAACAAAACTATAAAATTGGAACATTTTAGTAATTCTACTGCGACACAGGGAGCACTGGGTGGGAGAACAGGTATGTGACAGGAGGCTGACTGGGTTGTTGTATTTTTTTTTAAGTCACTGGGGAAATGCAGGTGCTATGACGTGTGCACTTTCTTTCTCTTTTTGGTGCCGAAACGTGCAACAGATTAGGGGGGAAACATGGAAACAGAGTTACGTAACAGGCTGTAATTTTTAGATTAATTTAAAGCAAACTAAAAAAAAAACAACAACTGTAATGTAGGCCAAGTAAATCCACATGGGTATGACTGTCCTGAAAATCTAAGGTGTTTGTAGTTTTTCTTTTTAAAAAGTAGCTAATTCCTTTGGTGCAAGAAGAACCTGATCACATTCAATAATAAGCAACTAGGAGTTCTTTGAAGCCTCTCACCAACTCATATCCACACAGTAATGCATATACGCCATTATATACTACACAGTATATAGTGATATGAGTTGTTTGGATGACAATTTGGGCATTGGATTCTCTACTGTATGGTGCATACAGTATCCAGCCACTTTAAATCAAAGCTATGTGCAGATGAGCATGGAGAAGCCGGCATGCTAAGCGCTAGAGTGACTCGGCAGCTCCTAAAGCAGCATGCTGAACCCGGCTAAGGTGAGCCTTTCACTTCCTGCAAAAGTATTTCTTCCACCAATGTCCCCACACTAAAGGGTTTAAAAAAGAAAGGGTTTATGCCATATCGCCTCCCACATTTTTTTTTTTCTCGGATGAGATTTATTACAATAAAAAAACTCAATTGAAGAAGTGAACAATATATAATTTGAAAAAGAGATCTATCTACAGTATGTCGATTACAGTGTCATCAGTACAAAAAGAAGAAGATACTTGCTTTCGGTTCCAACATATTAGGCATAGATACTCCCCTGTCCATCCTTGCAAGTGCTGCACGGCCATCCTTAATGTGCTAAAGAACAGAACATACACAAATGTAATATAGTGGAAGGGGACTGCAGGGATAATGGCATGAATATGTCCACTAATGACAGTGGGCACAGTTTTCACTGGATGGAGCAAGTAGCTTGGATACTGTTCAGTACCTTAAGTAGTATTTAAGATGGGCAGTCATTTACATGTCTTCTGAATGACTACGTTCCCTCTGTGAGTTTTTAAATGACACGGCTACATACTGAATTTAGCTTGGAGTCATAACACTGATAACACAACACAGAACAAGGCATGGGGCAATGACTGTATATTGGACTTCTAGTACACTGGTTCAGCTACCGGGCTGTGCATGTTTGATTCTCATATTCAAGGAATTTGAAATCGCTCATGCCCCGTAGCTGACGATAATCCAACAGTGATGCAAGCATGTAGCAGGAGTGGGCGGTGTGCATTCAGGGCAAAATTTTTCTTGGAACCCACGTGCAAGCAAAATGTGTGATGAGAGATGAGGAGGCATGCCATGTGAAAAAGCAGATGAGGGACATACCTGAAACTCTGCAGGACAAAATGGGACAGAAAATGAGACTCACAGTTAATGGTTTTGCTGTCAAGTCCCCTGCCAAGCTACTATCTACAACACTGCTGTCCTTTGATGACACGCGAATCATTGTGCAAATATTTCAAAATGCATGTCTACTTATGTACACGTAGCAAGCCGATTCTGAATACTGCTGCAGATAGCTCTGGTGAAAACTGACAAGAGATTTGTTTGGTGGCTGATTTTCGGTAGTATCTCTCACCTCTGCCTCCTCCACACATGTCCCCGTAGCTGTTGTACTGGGTGAAATCTGTGGACTGAGGCTGCAGGAACACACGAACAGTACATCAGCATTAACATGTGGGCATTTTCTTCCTCAACTTTACTTAATTTTTAAGTGAGCCAGGAATTAGTGTTTCTGCTAATGATGTCAAGACAGACTGCATTTGAAGGGGGACTTATTATACTCATTTCCAGCTCCATGTTTTATTCTGGGACTCGGGTAAAGTAGCTTTGCATAATTTAAAGTAAAAAAAGAAAAAAGTCCTTACTTATCTTTTACAGGCCCATTATGCAACCCCTTGGTTCAGCCTAGGTCTCAAACACACCATTTTAGCTCCTGTCTCTTTAAGGCCCACTTTACTCCAATTGGCTGCCCTTCGCCTGGCTTTGCAAACAGAGCAGTGCTTGTAAGGCCTGCCCCACAGTTATAACTGTGGCTGAGACGACCATATAAGAAAAATGTGTGCAACTCTGATGTCAGTAGTAGGCAAAACATTGGAAATCGAGGATTTAGAGAGGTCTGCACCCTAAGCCATTAACCTCATTATGTGGTGGGTATTCACATATATGTTCATATATAAAAGTGAGTTCTTACCCGATGTAGCCCATTTCTGCCATAGCCAGGCAGAGAGTTAGTTTTGGTTGGAGAAGGCTGATCTGGAAAATAGATGTTGGTCAATTAATAATGTTTTTAGATTAAAATAAATGAAAATTAGATATATACCGTATTAGGAGATATGGTATATTCTAATTGATAAAAACAAATGAAAAGATTTCCAAGCATCAGGCTGACAACTCAAGAGCAGCCACTCTGTACCTGCATCACAGCTGGTCTGTTTTGGATCGTAGCGCTGAGCCGAGAGGCTCCGTGCATGGCGCTCCCTTATCTGCTCTTTTTCCATCTCCTCCTTCAAAATGAGCTTTCCCAAACCGGACTGAATCTACAAAGACGCATACTCAAAAAACTTACTCAGCTATCGGCTGCTTTTGGAAAAATAGACGTATTGCATCTTTATTGGCCAATGTGTGTTTCAAGGTAAAGCTACTCGACCGACCTTACTGAGATGCTCCTCCTGGAGCTGCTTTCTTTTCAAAGCCTCTTCCTCCTCCTCCTCTCTAGATCTTCTCCTCCCTTCTGAACCTGCAGATGCCAAACACAAGCCGAAAAAAACAGATGAGCAAAAGCACATATATAGAAAGTCACGAAGGCACGTCCCTGAAGGATACCATGCTTCGAACGTTCTCGCTCAGTACGACCACATTCAATGTTTCATTCACATTTCAAACGTAGACAGAAAGAGAATAGACATGGCTGCCTTGTTTGGGCGCCGAGCAGTGAGAAATACACACAGTAAATGGTGGAGGGTCGAACGCAAATGTGAGACAGAGCTGACGAGACAGACAAACAGAGGGACTCATTGGAATAATTGACTACACCGACATGGCAGAAGTTTACACTTCGCCGCGCATGTCGACTTTTAAAGATGTCAAGTACACAGAACAGCACAATGTAAGACAGACAGACAGAAGTTTGAAGTCAGTCTCAGTTATCTCTGTCCAAGTCATTTGTGGCTCCGTTGCATACAGCTAAAGGACCCGTCGCGAGCAGTAAGGGAAAGTAAAAGGGAGAAACTGATGCTGCCTCAAGCACAAAGTAACATGACAGCAACAGAAACCAAACAACACTTCTTCAGATTTGCGCAAGCAAAAAAAACCCAAAACAAAACGCAAAAGGCAAATACTGCTATGTCCGAACAAGAGTTTAAGCCTGGGGTAAAGCGGGGATGCAGTTAAGCTTCTTGGGGCAGCTATAGGGTTGGAAACAGGAGAGTTAGGTGGCAGTAAGGTGTCTGTTGTTCCACTATGACGTAGCAGCGCGAGCATGCCCAACAGGAGCCTACTGTACCTAACGCAGTGAGCGAGTAGGGCCAGCGATCACCCTCACTCCGTGAGCTGTCATCTGGAAAGGGAGCATGGGCAGCGGGGAAGGTGGCAGATCTGATGATCTCATCAGCAGACTTGCTTTGGCGTGCTATGGAAGCTGTATCTAGGTTGGTAACCATGGGAACTGAGCTATCAGTGTCTGGGTCACAGCCTAAACCACAAGTAGACATCTTTGCACCATCTGATCGTCAGGCTCAATGATCATTTAATCCTGGCTCATCATCATTTTCAGAAATATTTATAAATATAAATAAATATACTGCCTTTCTTAACAAGCCACTCCATAACAGAAAAAGCATGACCTTTTTTCTTATCATAGAAGAAGTGAAAATTGGTCGCGGGTAAGACTCGCTGTGAGCATTAAGCATACAATTAAAGAAAAGCCTCGAGTATACATGTGAATTTCCATTTTGATGCCAGATTATGAAATTTCCTCTTACTCTTAAGTAATAAAGATATCACACGGAGAAAGATACTGCAGTGGCTTCAGTCCACTGACAGTATCACTCATCTCCCATTCTGATTCTCTACTTTTAAACATGCCACAGGTCTTGCTTGTGGTACCCTCTGCCCTCGCTCTCGACTCCTGGAAAATGAAGAGTGGTTATGCCGTAATTGTCACCACTCCACAAATGCTGCACAGCCTCGCTTCACGTACAGGCCAAGCGCTGCTATTGCTGCTATGACTTGTTAAGACGGACAAAGTTCAGTGTAAAACAAGCTATAGGTCAGACATAAAAGGATTGGAGACAGACTTCAAACATTGCTTGTACACTGACGCTGACGGTGGCTATGGTTAGATGAATACACATTTTCAGTTGACCTCAATAACATACAGTGTAGTGGCTACAGTAGTGCTTCCCAACCTTTTCAATATGAGGAACGTATTTAGACATTCATCTTTTTCTAAATGTATACACCTACTGGGTTTTGGGTTTTTTGAAAACGACTTTTCATACAACTGCCAATGTTGAGACCTGTTACTGTAACAACAACTTCCTGTTTTGCCAGTTTTTATTAGTTTTAGCTTCATCATCTTTGGATTTTTGTGTCCACTAAGTATGTTTTTTTCACACAGTTCATCACAAGTACCCGGTTGGGAATCACTGACAGAGATCAATCATCAAAAAGAGAGAATTTAGTTTGTACTGGATCATAGTAAAAAGGATCATAGTATAACAGCAGAGGTACCGTGTTGTTTGTAGATGGGTGGTTTTCGATAGATGTTGCTCCCCTGATCTGAAAACAGACATTTGCAAAAGACATTTACAGACTATAAAGTGCTTTGCTTATTAGAAATGGTTAAAAACAGTAAGTCATGCTACACTGGGATTTACATTAAAACGTTCCCTGTGATACAGCTCTATGTGTTTTTTATTAATAAAAGAGAGAGGGAAAAACAAAATAGCTACCAAATGGAGAAGAAGGAAAGAAAGAGCAGTGACAGGGTGCGCTCCAGCTCCTACCTGGGAGGTGGAAATGTTTAGGGGTCTGAGAGAGAGGCGGGGTGACCGGCCGGCTGTCGGGCCTGAGCGGTAGGGGAGAGCTCCGGCCACTCGGCGGGTCGGTGCCTCCAGTGAGAAGAACCAAGAACAGAAGGTAAGCAGGGATACTACAGGGGAACCACAATTTGAACGGTGCAACACACAGGGACCAATGGGACCAGCTGAAGTCATTCTGAATGAATGGGGCGCATTCTTTTTAGTTTTGATATATGCGATGAATGGGGCCGAGAAGAAGCAGAAGATTGAGATTAAATGTTTGGGAAATGTGTTAAGGGTAATGAAGTTTGATGTCTGTTAGCCTGTTTTATAATGTGAATTCAGAATTAATAAGTTAATACCACCCCGCATGCAGTAACATATCGACATTATGAAACTGAAACTGTAAAACCTTTCATTTTAATCTCAGCCGCACAGATTACTGGAGTACAGAGACTCATTCTGACAATGCAAAAGAAATATATATATATCCTTCGTTCAGCACACACAGAAGTCTTAGTTAGGATGTCGGATTTGGATTACTGATATCTCTCTAGTGCATGCAAAGCTGTAAAGCGCAAACACAAGGAACCTAACAGCTACTTTGGCAAAGGTGAGGAAAGCAGAAGAGGAGCAGAGAGCATGTCAGCGGGTTAAAAAAGCATGAGTTTGACCGAAACATTCAGGCGAGAAATGCCGATGGATCCAGAATGACAGAGTGGGCACTGACGGGAGTCGCTATCCAGGTGATGATGGAGATGATGTGTTGCCTCCGGGGGAGGGGCAGAGAGGGGGCAGCAGATAACAGTGGAGTGGGGCCCTTACCTTGGCTATGGGGGAGGAAGTGGTGTCTGAAAGGGGAGGTGGGGCGGGAGTCACTATTTCTGGAGCCCACACTGTTACTGCACAGGGAGGAGCAGAGCTTCTGCATGCCTGTCAGAGCCTCTGCCAGGTGGGAGAAAGAGTGTGGGAGGGAGAAAAACCCCAGGACCAGGCAACAGAAGTGGACAGTACAGGACGGGGGAAGGAGATATAAGGTGAGACATTGCGGGGCAAACGATATACGGAAAATACAGAGGGGTCAAATGTTGAAAAGAAGAAATAAAAGACACCCAAAGTGAGACGTGAGGAGTATTCAAGATGAAGATTTTTTTACACTCTGAAAGCAAAAGTTTTATGGAAAGAACAGTAAACTCAAACCGTGTCGTAAAAGGGGCAAAATTGACTTGAAGGTAATTACTCTGCAAACGGTTGGGGTTGTCTGTCACGCAAATCAAAGCGTAGCAAAATTTACAGGAACCTCAAGTCAATTTTGGTTACGTTCAACAACACAGAGAAGGAAATGCAAACGTTAAGGCGAAGCTGAGCGAACTCTAAATCGTCATCTTCACCTGATTACCAAAGATTTTTGGATCCACTTTATGAAAAACGCTGAAATCACTGACGATGTTTCACTACAGTAATACACACAGACACAGATACACAAAACAAGTCTTTTCAAGTACCTACCTGGCCGGTGAAAATGCTGCGGCGACCGTGACAAAGTGGGGGTGTATCCATGACGATTATAAACTGGTGATCCTATGGAGCCCTGACTGGTGGACCTCTGAAGGATGCGTTCCCTCCTGTCGTAAGATCCCTGGCAACACAACCGAGTGGTTACACAAGCTGCTGATGACCAAGAGCACACTACACTGGACTGCATTTACTGTACTTCACCTATAGTAGTACAGTGAGTGTGATGGATTCGCTCACCTCACCAGATGGGGTTGGCGACATGTTTCTTGAGGACTGCAAAGAAATCAAACAACTCTGAATTATAACTTTGTTTCTCACAAGAACGTTAAAGGGTTTTTAGCTGTGCATCTGACCTTGTCATCCGGCAAGGGGGAACGTTCCCTCCTGGCAGTGTGGAGCTGTGAAGGACCCAAACGTTCAGTGAGGCAAGAGATCTTATATTACAGACAAAAGACAAATATCTTAATCAGCAGTAGAATCCTTTGTGTTTCTCTCTCTTTTTTGTTGTTGTTGCATAAGAAATAATCCCTCCAGAGGAAAAACATAGCTCATTTGAGTTCTATTCATGTCATTTCAGTTTTATTCATGGACCGTTTTTTTGTGTGCGCACAATGAGAAGCACGCAGTCTGTGTGTTTACCTCTCCCACACTCTCTCGTCTCTCCTCTCTCTCATCCAGGGAGGTGGTGTACATAGGTTCATAGGTAATAAGATCGGGGCGCTCAATGTCATAAATGGCTTTGACTTTTGGAATGGCAGCTAGGTCTCTGTAATCAAGGATCTCATTGTCTACTTTTGCCTAAGGAGACAAACAAAGACAAACGTGCACACATACACAAGAGTAACGGGAGATTACTACTGCAGAAAATTCTATTGCTGTGCAAGGTTCAGCTGTCAAACAGCTAAAAGAAAAAAGGCGTGGGAAGGGTAATATCATTGACAGTATTTATACAGTCTATTCAGACATTTACTGTAGCCTTCTTTGTGACATTTCTTACATAGATAGTGTGACCCGGTGAGCCAGGTATGCTTGAACCAGGTCTGGAACAAATACTCTCAGACGACGACCTCGTCGGCTATAAAAAGAAAACACAAATGTGGCTGTTAGTCACGTCAATACCTGCCAGAGCAGTTAGCCCACCATGATCCACAGCCCACTGGCATCTGCATATTACCCAGGATCACCTGGATATTATGCATTATTAGTGCACGGCAGGCCTTTATACTGTATGAGGGATGAGACGGAACGGCAACCCCTGTATTTACGTTTCATGAATTATATGAAGTACTTTGGAATACTAACATGTCATCTCATGAATAAGTCATTCATTTGCAAATTTGCAAAGTGAATGAGTGCTGTGATTTGATGTTCTTAAGGACCTCATGCCTGCTTATGGGAAATGAACTGTCTGAATGGCAGCAGCAGGTCTGCATGTGGCATAATTGAAGCTTTTCGCCGAATGGGTAAATGTTGATTTTGAGAAGAAGCCACATTAGTCGTCTGTGACAGCTCGTCTGCTCCTTTAAATGTGCGAGCACCTTTGTCTCGTGCACCGTCGACATGAGCCGCGTTCAAAGACAGGACTGAATGGGTCCGTATGACACACAGAGAGAGGGCACTGCAGGCTGTCTCCAGCAGATGGCAGCATACAGTGCACTGTGTCCTATGGACATGGTGGAACACAGGATGATGCCATCTCATAGCCAATAGCGAAATACAGTACCTGCCTTTCTGTTTTTTGGAGGAATAAGAGGGACGGAGGCATTAGCTGTGGAGGAAGGGAGAGGGGGAGGGAGGGGTTCACAGGACATCACACAGGGGTTGTACCTTCGCTGCCCGACTCACAGTTCATACATACATCAAGGTGAACGTGGCCACGCGTAAATATGCATATGAACAAATATTTATATACACATGCACAAACACATGGAAAGACAAACACACACGCGCACACACACATACACACACACATAGCTGCTTCAACAGGCAAATTATTTTACAGCACAGTAAGTTAAATTTTAACAGCAAGAGAGTGATAACAGTGCGTTTAGTTAAATATACCAAACTCTATCTTTTCCTGTAAAACATTTCTGTGAGACATAAAAAACCCCTAAAAGGTCCCAGATTCCTACCCGCTCCCTGTGCTTTTCTTCTATTCTCGTGGTGTTCTTGCAGCCAGGATGCCAGACTGTTGACCCTGTGCCGGGAGACACAGAGAGAATAGATTTGGATTAAAATGATCAAATACATAAATTAAATTTTATTTATAAGGGCTGTTCATGCTCTAGATCACCGGTTTTAAAACATAAGGCCCAAGGGCCAGAATTGGCCTAGCAAAGACCCTATTTTGGCCTACTGGGCGGCTTTTGAAAACGTGAAGAGGGGCATACATTTCGAAACTTTTAACTGCATTTACGAAAAGGTTACAGCTTTTCTTGTTGATATAGACTTTCCTAATACACCAAAGGAATTAAGTAATAATTAAACAATCAAATAACCTAAATAATTCTTCTTTTTTTCATTATCTAGCTATAGAAATTTGTGTTTTTTTCACAATAGCTCCCCAGTAACGGAAAAAAAGGAACAAAAAATGTGCAGCACAATCTGGGCTAACTGTAATTTTACACTATTTACTGCAGCAACATTTCTTTATCAAGGAGAGAAACTGAGATGTTCTGTTGAAATCGCACTTTTTTTTCTTAATGATTCTAGGATAAAGATTTCCCACTGCCGAGACCCAGTGACAGCGTGCCAGGGATTCTTCTTTGACAAGTTAAGCATAAAATCCACCTAAGTAAGAAAACAAAGAAGGTTACGAGAGGAAGGGACGCAAATAATTTCTTATTCCCTCCACGGTCACCAAATCCTAATACCTGAGAGATTTTAGAGTGAGGTGTTACACGGTGTTTTTCAAATCTTTGGGAAAACAACTAAAGAAGTATTGCTCTTCACTTCAAGCCTTAAAGAACGTTGTAAAAAGTTTTGTTTTGTCCTCTTTTTCAGCAGCTTTTCACTTCCCTTGTACTGCAGAGGAACCAGTCGTTGGGTTTACAGTAGCACAAACATACGTGTGTGGCTTAGAAAGGTAATCTGAATACATTCACCGGTGTGTGACAGTTAAAAAGACAATGTGTGGGGAATAAAGAGCTTTGTGAGGGTGGTTTTTAGTGTAAAATCTGCTATATGAATGTCAGGCTATTTAGAATTTACATCCTAATGACAGAAATAACAACAATTTGCTTTAAATTCTCTACTTCCTAAGGCTATTTCCTCCTTTATAACTCTAATAGTTGAATAAAATCCATTTCACAGCCCTAAGCTTTACTCAACTTTAAGAGGAGTGTTTAATTTATCAGTGTCAGTTAAAAACATACACACAACAAAAAGAAGCAAAACAGAACAAAGTTGATGAGGCAGCAGCAGCACATGTAGATCCGCTCACCTTGCAGATACATCTCTTCTCCTTCTGTGAACATCTGATTGCACCTGCTGCATCGCGCACAGCTGGGGTGATAGTGCTTATCTCCTGCCTGGAAAACACGGAGCGCAAAACAGACTTGGCATCGTGGGGGGAAAAAATGAAGACGAATGAAGCCTGCAGCGGAACAGGTGAAGCTGAGCTATGATTTCCAGGTAGTAAACCTTGTGCCCCACCTGCTCTCAGCATTGCTCGCTTCCTCAAACAGCCCATGTTAGGAAAGCGAGTGTTTCATCAGATCCAGTGTGCCAGTAGCTTCCTTCCTAAAGGATTGCTTCACATGCAAATGGGCAGCAGTGGGTGAAAAAAAGTTTCCCTAAAAATGCCATGCAGCATCTTTTCTCTCATGGAGTCAACTGAGGATCTGTGTTACTATACTGCATCGCATATTGAGAAATGATTTCATGTATTCCAGTCAAACATCTAACTATTTGAAAAAAATTAATATGATGGCTCAAAACGGCACAGTCGACCTGCTTTCAAGTATCTGAGCGTTCGGCTTTGTACCTTCCTTTCATAATGTGCTCCAGTAAAATGGTCTGACAGCGAGAGCGCCCAAACTTCCGTCTACACTGACGTACCACTTTGCATGTGCAGCGTTCTATTAAAAAGCCCATGAAACCTTGACCACGGGTGATAAATATCCAAATGAATCGCCTGCTCTATAACAACCCTCATTAACAGGCAAGTGGCCACTCGAAGATATGAAGCCACAGACTAATATTTGCATTTTACTGCATGAGAAAAAAATGACAGTAGAAGAAACTTTATAGTAGGTTCTACCCAGCACTCTGCCAAACTCAATTCCCTTTTAGCTATTATAAAAGTACTTCTGCTACATGTGCAGCGTACCATTACAGACACTCCCAATTCCTCTCTAACAGCACCGTTAATGACCCCTACATTAATAAGCCATTCGCACTGCACTCCCAAAAGGAACAGACTATATGCATCCTGCTGATGGCTTTACAATATTTGGCCTGGGTCTTGGGTCAGTGATTAGGCTTTCAGACTTTGGCTTTGGCTTCACTGGATCCACTGGCAGTGGCTCAGGGATGAGATCCAGCAGCCTTTCCCTATTGTCATAAAGGCCTGCCTTAGTGTTGGATTACTGTAAGCCTGGTTGGCTAGCAGTGACATTTTCATACCATTAAATGACACATAACTCAGTGTCTGACCGGATCACTGTTTGCAGAACATGCAGGCTTGCATATGCTGGAGATACTAGTGAACAAACACAGTGTAAAGGACATAAGGGTTTTTATAAGCGCAATTCTAATAATGCCTAAAAAGTGTTTCGATACAGGCGATAGCATGGGGATACCAATCACTTTTTATACGTTGCATCACATTCCTTCTTATATAATATTTATATAATTTATGCCTGAGCATGTTTTTGTAAATGTGTATTTAGGCAGGAGTTGACAAGACCTAAAATCTGCTAAGAGTTAATCTTTTAGTTGAATACAGTCGCGTCAAGAGTCTGTTTGGCTCGGTGCAGAGGAGATTACACCAGAGATTATCAAACTACATTTCACAATTCTGCTCCATGCAACATCCCCTGTATGTGTCTGCATGAGAGGCAGAAGGCAGACACACACTTGAGCATTAAACACATCTGAATCCAAAATAATGCAAACAATCTAAACTTTACGTGTACTTTCCCCAAAAATTATGATTAAAAATCATTTCCCTCAAACTTACCTAAGGCAGGTTCTCTGGAAACTCACAGGTTGGCCACACAAAGAGACATCTGCGCATACTAAGAGTTAAATGTGATATGGATGCACATGAGCGTCCTTACCTCTAGCACCTTCCCTGTGATGAACTGATGGCACGCCTCACACTGAACTCCAAAATGGGTCTGGTAGTCCTTCTCACAGTAGGGGGCGCCATCCCTGTGAGGAGAAAGAGAGACACGTGGAAACACTTGACAGTGAAATATTACACAGTGCGTGAACCCTGTGCAGGCCTAAATTCAAGCAAGCGGCCTATAATCACAGCAGATATGTGCTCCTTACTTGCTGATGTACTCCCCGGTCAGCACTTTGTTGCAGGCTTTACACTTAAAGCAGCCCAGATGCCACTGTTTGTCCAAAGCAAGGAGAGCCTGTCCATTCTTAATGTCTCGGCCACATCCTGCGCAATCTACAAAAGCAAAATAGGCATTTAAAACAAAAAAACGCTACAAGAATATGAGTTAATAGTAGAAGGAAGAATCTAATTAATACTTAGTTTGAAAGCTTGTTTAAAATAAAAACACCGCCTTTACATACTAACTGAGGCCTCTTGTCACTTCTGACCCAAGACACTAGATGGTGATAGAGTGTAACCAGCAGCGTTCTGACAGCTGCCGCTTCCTATCATCCACTTCTCTCCTATCATGGCTCTAAAAGCTCCATCCATAAGCAAGTAGGATCCTGAGGCTCTAAAAGTGTAAGAGGTTGGTTTCTAAACGAACAATCTTCTTGTCATCTCTTCTTTAATGAATAGAGGATGAAAGGAACGCAGAAGCGACCGCAACCACAGGGGATGATGACTACGTGAGGCATAACAAGGTTGGGATGATGACGTGAGCAGAATCAGCATGCCTTATTTATAGGTGACCTTGTCTAAAAGCTCTCGAAACACCAACAGAGACACCAGTGGGGGATGAGAGAGGGAGAGAGAGAAAGAGAGGCACCTAGAAAGAGCAGGAAGAGGAAAAGAGGGAAGAGAGAGAGGGGGACGATGAGAGGATCCAGAAGAGGAGGGGTTTGAGGGCCACACATTCCAGAGGAAATGCGCGGCCATGCATTATTTAGCGAGATCTGTCCTTGGTATTATACATAAAGGAACAGGGATGGTCGGCGCATGAGGATGGGAGAGGTGGAGGATCTCCCTGAATGCTACAAGTCCATTATTTTTACTTCAAGTGTAACTAGGTTGTAAGGGAATTCCTGCACTGTGATGTGGAAAAGAACCATTTTTAACCTGCTTAACCCCTTAGGATTTGCTTTGCCTTCTGCTCACCTCACATACATGGTCTTAAGTAATCAGGCACCATATCACTCCAATAGCCTGCAGGCTTACTTGTGGTTCAGTTGACAAACAAACTACTTTTAGGATCAGGCTTAAAACTTTCCTTTTTGTTAAAGCTTATAATTAGGGCTGGATCATGTGACCCTGAACCCTCCCTTAGTTATGCTGCAATAGGCCTTTGGGTGCTGAGAGCTTCCTATGATGTGTTTCTTCTTAACTCTCTCTCTCTGTTTATTCACCTGCATTTAATCATCACTTTATGATTAAACTCTGCCTCGTGTGTCTTTTGTCCCGTCTTCCTCCCCTCACATCTAAACAGACACCGTAGATGGCTGCCCCTGCCTAAGTCTGGTTCTACCACAGGTTTCTTCCTGCTTAATGGGAGCTTTTCCTTCCCACTGTCACCAAGTTTTTGCTTAGAGGGGGTCATTTGTTTGTCGGGGTTTTCTGTCTAGTATTATAGGGTCTTAATATTACAACATAAAGCACCTATAAAGCTAACTGTTGTTATGTTTTGGTGCTATATAAATTAAACTGAGGGAGATTTACAGATTAGAAGGTTAATACCACTTTATCATCTTTATTTATCAAATATGAACCTTTCTGGCAGTATTTTCCCAAAGGTACCTGAACTTCTCACTAATTAACTTTAAAAAAATAAAATAAAATCTTGTTTGTTTAATCATTATGAAAACAAAAGAGTGAAAACTATTGGCTTACTTACAGCTATAACTTCATATCAAATACAGTGGTGCGATCTATCAGCTAACTCACAAAAAAATCAGTCAAAGGTAAAATCAGACTGATAGTTTATTTGGCTTTAATGCTGAAAACAGTTACGTACGAGCAGTTCTTCAACTTAAAAGTCTCAAAATTAATTAAAAAGAATTTAAATGGTAGAGTGCTTGACCAGAGCTGATCCCACTCATTACACATTACACAGCCCGGTGGTGTATATTCCCTATGATCCCAGGCTCTGCTGATCCCAGGCAGCTGTACAATATTCTCTTTAAAAGTCTTGAGTTTTCTACATTTTATTTATTTTTGTTTGCTCAATCAAAGATTAACACCAGTTTTCCTTTTCTTGAGTCTTTTTGATCTGCAGTACAGCGTTACTCTTGAACTTTCTGATTGTAGCAGCACCGACTATCACACAGTGTAACGTCGAGCACTTTTACACAACGAATTATTGAACATGCGCGTTTCCTCACAGCATAGCTACAGCAGCACCTGCAAGTCGTTACAGTTGCATGTGGAGTTTCGACGTGTCCACTTGTGGCGACGTGGCTTTGTAGAAGTAACAACAAATTAAGCCGTCCAGCGCGCTGCTGATTAGCTTATGCTAACTACATCGGCCTTTAGAGCTTTTCCAGTGTGTCTCTGGGCATTCGCTCACAACCGTTTAAGATCACAAATAAACTGAGAAACACTATTTACACAAGTCATTACTGGTTTATGTAACTTCTCAAGTTAAGAATTGAAATATTTTAAAACTATCATGTAGATAGAAATGGCTATAAAGTCTGTGGGTACAAAGTTTATGAGTATGCAATGAATGACCCACGGACAGGCACAACTACTTATTTATTATTATATTATTTTCATATTGAACTGATTTTAAATTAATGCTAATAATGTGTGGGCAAGATGACTGATATGGGCCTGAAAATTATTCTTCACAGCTAAATTATTACCATTAAAATGACTGGTCAACAGCTACATTAAATGCCACGTATGAATCAGATCTGGAGGCTACGATTTTCCAGACTGTTCATTTCTCTAAAAACAAATACCTTCCAATAACTCACTTTCAGTTGAAGTGCAAAGTCTATCAAACTATCATTGTGTGAAGGTTATTTCCTTTCTGTTTATGTAAAAGACAATGGCTACTCACTGCTGGAGCCCAGGATGTCCTTCGGTCCTGGAGACATGGGCTCGACACAGTACTGACAGAGACAGTCCTTCCCATTAAAGGTCACCCTGTCCCCGGCAGGAAACGGTCGTCTGGAAGCGGGGTGACATCAACAACCAGTCAACAAAGCTGCAGTCCCAGTGATAAGTGAAAGAGTTTATTAGCTGTGGCTTGCAGGTTGTGTGACGCTGCTGAAGATGACAGGGCCCCATGATGCAGATGTATGTCAACACTGTCAGCCTGGGGAGCTCATTCAATCAGATGACGTCAACATGACACATGGCATGCTACCGTAAACTGTCTACGGAATTTACTCCTGCCATGAACTGTGTTTGTCAATGACAATCATTCCACGGAAAATTAAACTGTAGCTAAAATGGAGCGTCACACACAAATCCAAGAAAGTAAGATTTAGTGCTAAAAGGAAGCATCTGTGTTGGTTTTGCTCAAACCGTATGTACACTTAATAGAAAGAGGAGAAGATTTGCCTAAAAATTTTATAGAAGATATATCTTCATCTTAGAAGGACTAAAATAATATCATGCAACAGCAATTAGCAACCTTTCATACTTCACATCCCATTTTTTTTTATATTTTAAGAGCTTATTTTAAGAACTTTCTTTAAGCCACAGATAAATTGGCTGCTTGTTGGTGCTCATTATTATTTGGCAATGCAATCACAGTTTTTCTAGTCCAACCTGGTGAAAGCAGTGACAACAACGATGTCTTACTTGCAAATGGTGCAGACGAAGCAGGCAGGGTGGTAGGTCTTGCCCAGAGCAGTAACCACTTCTCCCTCAACAAAGTCCCCACAGCCATTGCAGCGGGTACCGTGCATGCGTTGGTAGTCCAGCGTGCACAGATAGTCTCCATTTTTCATGAAAAAGCCCCCCTGGGCAAGGTCACAGCCACAGACTATAGGAGACACAGAAATTGGCACTCAGTAAGCCAGGTCATTTAATGCTTTAAGGCGTTCAACCATGAAGGCTCACAACTTGTCCACGGCTCAGCGGCTTTCTTAAGAGCTGCTAACCTAGAGTGTGTGATGACTGGAAAATCACTGAAAAACACATATTAATAGGTCTGTGTGTACAATAGGAAGCGAAACACAGTCAGGCTATTAAAAAAAAACTTCTCCCTTTGAAACAACATCATATTTAAGGTTCACGGCTATCAATCAGCACAAAGCTTTTTTCATTTTATAGGTTCATGGTTTCTTGCAACAGCAGTTCGACTATTGTCCAGCCCAGGAAATAATTTTGATCTGTTTTGGAAGATAACTTGCTCAAAATGTTTGGTACTACACTGATAGCCTACAACAAGCTTCCTTCTATTCAAATGTAACCTTGTCAGCTACACAAACATTCAAAACTGACAAGGTAAGAAATACAAATTTAGAAACAACTGACATGTTTCAGTGTTTGTGTGACAAATGAAATAGTGTTACTACGTGGAATGTCATGGTCCTGGGTCATTTTGACCCAGTGTTTTGTGTTGATTATTATTATTATTAATATTATTATTATTATTGGTATTCTTATTGTTGCTGTTGTCTTATTTGGCTCCTTTGGTTCTTTGGGTTTTGGTCCTGCGCTTTCTGTATTTTTGTGTCTGCCCACTGCCCAGGTGTTCTGTCAGTTCTGTCTCCACCGCATTGCTCCGTCTAGTCAGCGCATTTCCTGTTTTATTTTGGTGTCAGTTTTTTGTCAGTATGTTCTTTCTACAGCTATAACTTCATATCAAATACAGTGGTGCTCTTTCTATCTGTGCTCTCCCCGTCTTGTCAGCGTAATCAGCATCAGCCGTGTCTCCCAGCTGTTTCGTATTTAGTGTCTGCGTCCTCCCCTGCGCGTTGTCGCGTCGTACCCTCAGATTACGCTGTGTGTTCTGTTCTGCATGTTAGTTTATTTTTGCCCAGTATAGTTAGTCCTCTGTTCAGTCCGCAACCATCAATAAAACTGTTTATTTTGAGTTAACCCGTGCCTCAGTCAGTCCTGCTTCTTGGGTCCTTCCTCCCTGCCTGCCTGCACACAGTCATGACATGGAATTTGTATGGCTCTTTAACTATGAGTTAAAATAAGTATTTGTCTTTCATATAGTACTCAGAACATAGTATTCATTTATTAAAGAACATCATTAGATTTTGTTTTAGGAATTCCAAACGCTACACTTTACTTTAAACAGAACATCAGTCGTTGCAACATAATGAGAAGGTTTCCCGTGCGGAATATTTTAACCCTCCAAAATAATCACTCAATTCATGCAGTTCACTGTTTTAGCACCGAAGAGAGAGCCTGCAAATTTAATAGCCCTTCAGAAATGCCAGAGCTAAGAGGGAAAATATTTTGATTTTTAAGATAACTGCACCTAATCATTCTTATGCAATGAGGCACACTAAATCCTGGGGATGAATGGGAGCGGGTGAGGGAGAGAATCAGATTTAATTGCATTAAGACTCAGACATGATGAGATTAGCTTGTAAACTAAGTGAGTCAGTAGGAAAACCAGCAGTGGAGATTTGATGTCCAGCTGCCCTGGCTTTTCAAAAGATACATGCCATTACGTCAAATGCCTTTTTAGAAACTCAGTGAGGTCGACTAATTGAATTGAAATAAAAAATAATTGCAATGAAACAGAAAATTTTGTGCATTTAATGAAATTAAAGTGTACAAAAGGAGGCTATTTGGGATCCATCTGCGATGGCATATCCGAGTGTCAGAGCTCAGTCAGGCTGAGGATTACTACTAGTGAGGCTGGAGACTGATAAAAGCATACATCCAATTAAAGCAAGGACCAGAACACTGAGTCTTTTGGCTACTAAAGCTGTACTAGTGTCTACTTTAGCAACTCTCTCATTATCCTTATCATGCTTTTATCACTCCAGTGGATTGCACATGTAAAGGACAGAATTAGGTACTAATCTCACCGTTTGCTTGTGTTATTCTAGGCCCTTGATAAAGTAAGCTAACTATACCACTCCAGTCTTGGATTAACTACAAAGGTTTGAGCGGGTGAAGAAGTGAGCTGACCCAAAGTGACATGGGTTGGTCAGCTGTGGCTACATAGTACTCATGCCAGAGTGCTAGAAACCAATCAGCAATAAAGCTTAATGACAAGGAATTTGCACCGCCTCTTGTCGTAGTAGTCAGGATGGCACTTTAACTGAAGGATGCAGGTCCGAGATGTGAAGACGAGTCATGTCACCGTCCAGTCAGAACACTGTGGCATTAAGGGACTTGACTGGTCCTATAGTTTTAAACATGGAAGGATGGGATGCATTTTGGGACAGCCGAGGAAAACAAACAAACAAATTGTTTATTTGCATTATCGTGCTTCCTGAGTACAAACAGTGAGGAAAATTCTCCTTAATGAAAAAAAAAAAAATCAAACCAGTAGCATACACTGAATGAATGGCAGCTAATCTCTTACTATTGTGACAGGATCAAATTAGCAGAGAATTTTAAAACTTCACACTTTGGCTGCCAATTTTCACATAACTCCCACATTTTTCTTCTCCCGTTTAGTCTTAGGTGAAAGATCATTTTTTAAATTGTAAACAAATGACTTATTTACTAACAACTGCTCTGTATTTTAATATTAAAGGCTTTCTGATGTGGAATGAAGGTGAGACAAATCACACACAGTAAATACTATTGAAGATATTTACTCATAAATATATCTCTTCACTTGAATTCTTGGTAAAACTTCATAATAGGGCACCCGAATAAGGGACCAATTCCCCTTTAATAAAAATCTAATTTGAGCTTATTGTATTTGGAATTACATGTAATTATATTTGCCTAAAAAATACTTAAAAGTACTCTAGAATAATTGAATAACAAATCAGGCTTTTATAATACACAAAGGAGTAACTATAGTTTAAATAAATTTAAGAAGTGTGTAAGCAATTTTAATTAATGCATAACTTGAGGTGTTTTACAGAAAAGGACACACAAATTATTCTTTAAGTAATTTTAAGTACTGCAGATTTCAACAAACATAATTTCCTTAATTTCCATCCTAAACATTTTATAATTTTCAGGACACATTAAGGAGAGGATTAATCTCACATATTTACATCTTTAATTTTTTTTTTACATCTCCATCTTTATTCATTCACATCAGGGCAGCGTTTTTAAAATCCAATCCTTTTGAAAGTTATGTTTGAAGAGTGGTTTAGGAGAAAAAGTGATCATAATGAATATCAAAGGTGTTAAAAAATAAGGATGTAAAAATGCAAGAAAACACGTAAGATAGGAAAATATGGGTTTTTCTCTGCATAATTAAGATGAAATTACGTACAACTTAAAAACGCTTCTACTGTACACAAAATTACTTACAACATCATTTGTGTTTCCTTCTCTTGTAAAATACCAGAAGTTATGCAATACGTAAAATTATTTAAGCGTTATTTAAAATGACTAAAATGCTATTTAAATTTACTTGCAGTATTACTACTTCTTTGTTTCCCGACTTGTTATTCCCATATTCTAGTGTACCTACACTACCTTTAAGCATTTGTAGGAAAATATCATTTTGATTGTAATTTCAAATAAAATATCTTGAATTTATTTTTAAATTTTATTTAATTATATATTCTTATAAAGCGCACAGAATTGTTGTCCACTGGATTACATACTGTACCTTTACAGGTGAAGCACTTGAGGTGAAAGTGCTTGTTCTGCACCCGGAGCACCTCGCCCTTACATGGCTGCCCGCACTTGTAGCACTGAATTAGGGGCTTCTCTGCAGAGTGGTGGCGTGTGTCCTGCGCATGAGCCACTGCAAAAGAAAGCAGACACAATATCAACATTACTACCGAGCTGTAATGCTGATGAGCCACGGGGCTTGCTAGAGGTGGCATTCAATACAGTTTTTGTGACATTTCTTATAGTCAACGGTTAGTCAGTATTAGCATGCTCGGCACAAGGACCTGAATCTGCAACATCTCACAAACACCAGAGCTGAAGAACGAGTGCTCAGAGCCTGTCAGCGTAAAAGAAAAGAAAAAGAATGACATTGAGCAGGACAGCGCAACTTTGGGTTCTTGGCCAGAGAGACTCTCTGGAGAACATCAGTCTAAATATAGTCTGTCTCCATCAGTTGAGGATGGAGACAGACCTGTCAAAATGCTGAGAGGAGCAAGGTTTGGTAAACAGAGGACTAAAAGGGTATTGATAAACACTGTTTCACTATTGAGTTTAATGTACTTTCATCCCCCAAGGAAAACATAATTTACAGTTATTGGCCATTTACTGTCTCTGCCTAGCTTATCGTCCCAATAATCATTTGACTATTTTTGATAAATAATGCGCAAATAAGACTAGAGGCCATCCGACAATGGGGTCACACTAACTGCAGAACCAGCGCCTTGTGAAACAACTCTGCCCCCTGACAGCATCGTTCCTGTTTGGGATATTTTTGCACTGGCAAATCTTTGGACAAACTGGCAGACATATAAACACTGATACAAAACCACCTGCTCCAGTAGATGTCCTCAAGACCACATTCATGTTTAGACTCACAAAGTAAAAACCAGCATCTAATAAAACAGAAGAGACATCATGTTCGCTGTGAGTAACTCATTCTGTAAAAGCCACGAATGAATAAAGCAATGGTAGGTAGCAAATAACAGCTTTATAAAGGCAGAAAAATGTCCATTATGTACTGACAGTGCACACGCATGAGGAGAAAGCGAGAATGTAAAGGAGTGGAGCCACCTTAGAAAAGACACGAGTGGCTACATTTAGTGCCACTTGGAGCTTAATGTTTATGTCAGCATACTATCGCGCTGAAGATGGCAAAGTCAGCATTGCTCATATTATGAAGGTGCATTGCTCACTATTTTAGCAAGCTTAGACTCATTGACTGTTATATACTTTATATAAATTGGTGGCAATTCATATAAATTACTACCGATCACACACACAAGAAGGTCTGATGTAGTAAACACCAAATATTCAAATTGAAGTTTTACCAAATGATTAAACTATATGAAAAAAATAAAAACCTAATTGAAAAAAAGACAGTTTGTCACTTCATTTAATAGTTATCATTAATCAATGGCTCTCTTCCACAGTTTCCCGTCCCCTCAGTTCCGTTTGTGGCAGATGGCCGCCCCTCACAGAGCCTGGTTCTGCCTGAGGGTCTTCCTGTTAAAAGGCAGTTTTTCCTTCTCACTGTCGCCAAGTCTTTAGCTTGCAAAATAAAGCACCTTAAGGCGACTGTTGCTGTGATTTGGTGCTTTATTTTATTATTAGTCCTTTATTTATCCAGGTAAGAAATCTCATTAAGATTAAAAATCTCATTTCTATATAATTTCAAATCATACATATCAGTCAGATGATAGTGGAAGAATGCAACTTGGGCCAATCATAGGTAGTTCCTATAGGAACCATGAATATCTATACCAAGTAAAGCAGTGGATGTGGGTATAGGCATTCATTGCACTTATAGATGGGCCTCACCAAGTTTGGTTATCCTCGGATACCATCCCAGTTTTCACATGTCCACAACTTCTTTTTTATTAGACTGCCGCTTTACTTGATGCAGTGGAACAAACTGAGAAACAGATTGAGATATTTCAGTCTGAACTAAAGTAGTACAACTGCGGCCTAACATGGCTATAACATACTTGTCGTTCAGCTTTTACATTTAACCATAGATCTTAATGTACAAACACATTTAGGCATCACGTTCTTTGTGTGAGGTATTTTGACCATCGTTAGAATTATATAAGACTCGGCTATTATTGGCAAGCAGCATCGGCATTATGTTTAGATCCACAATGTATCAGCATGTGGCATTCCTCACCTAACACTCTGGGCATCCCTCTTAAAGACAGACGTTAATCTGCCACTGCTGCACGGAACGTAAATACCGCTGCAGTGCCGCACTGCACACAGCTTATCAGCGGCTTGAAACCAGCAGATTATTTGACAGTCGGGAGCTTTAAATGGCAAGTAGGCGTTTGCTTTTCCTTCTTTTATTTCTTCTTTATGTCTCTTTTTCAAACAAAGACATACCCACACAAATATGCAGAGTCACACTGAGAACAGACATGAAAGGCTCTTTCCTCTTTCTGCTCTGCAGTAGATCATTAGTCTGCAAGGCTAAAATAAGACACCGCCAAAATAGCGAATACCGAAATAGCATCACGACCAATCGATGGTCTACCAAAAAAAGAGATTATTCTGGACTTCTGATGACTTCTGATGACTGCCCTGTGTTCCATTATTTACATTTACATTGGCTTACTAATGTTTAAAGATGACAGAAAGAGAATTCAGCCTTTTTTTTAAAGGTATTTCAGCAATTTTTGATTAAACTTGACTAAACTTTTCTTGTGGCAACCCTTAAAAGGAATTACAACAACAAATCAACAAAAGGTACAGAGTAGTTGTGAGATCACAGAAAAGAAGGTGGACTATGAGGGGAGGATCTTTCTCCTTTGTGTTTCTGATGTGATTACACTCAGCAGGACAATGACTCATCTCTGGGCGAACCAGACTACTGTAAGAGTAAACGGAGTCCCAGCAGCTCTCTATGTGACATTGCACCTCGATGGAAAAACGGAGGCCATCTGGGTAACCGCCCTCGTGAAAAATATCCAATCCAATAAGTCAGCCTCAGGAACATGCTGGAACAACTTAAAGGCCAATTCCATTTCCTTTTTTCGCCCTTTTACCGGCCGCATTCACTTCTACCAGTAGTAGTAATAACACTGCGCTCATAAAGGAAACGGACAGATTTTAGTAGTATAAATCAAATGTGGAGGAAATTGTATGCTGGCTGGTCATGCCAACTTGTACAAAAACTGGCAAGTAACTACGATGACGCAAAATTAGCAGCTAGTTTAATAGTAACTTTAACTTAATCATAATCAAATCAAAAATAACTAAATACCTAAGTCAAATGTCAAATGAACAAAACAATACATCTCCAAACACCCCCATTAGCTCTTCCTCTGTTTGGGAATGCTACATTGCAAGGCCCATCTTTTGTTTATTTGACACAGATGACCTTAGCTGCTGGAAGCTGCAAATGTGCCATGTGTGTCAAAAATGAGGATAAGAAAATGTGTTTTGTAAAGTGCTGGCGCATGAGGTTACTGGCTGGGCCAGCACAGCAGGTTACTTTCTTTTTAGCAATCAAAACAACTTTCACAATGTTGCTATAAAACAAAATAGTAAATCAGGAAGATGACATCTGATTTAAGGAGGGGTTTACCTTTAAAACTTGATTCATTAATAACTTAAGAAAAGTACAACAAGCTGTAAACACGGATATGTCATACAAACATCGTTCGAGTTAATATTCAACATTTAGCCTATTTGACGATGTTAGTAGTTTTTTGGATAATGGCCCAGTAGTTAAATTTCAACCCTTAACCCAACTTTATTAAAGATGCCTTGAAACAAAAGCCAATATTTCACACACTTTACATTGAGCTACGTCATTGCTAGCACTAGCAAGCTGGCTAAGACGTAGCTCAATGTAAAAAGAAGTTAACTTTGGAGTTACTGAGAATCCCTACAGACCTCTCCAAAATCAAGCTACATTAGCAAGCTAGCCTGTCTTAAAGCCCGTCTAGTAGACCTACACTGAAATGTTCTAAACCCTCCATTAACTCCAACAAAAAGCCACTTCAGCAAAAAGTATCTCTAATACTTCAGGTTATTCTGTGTATTGTGGCCTTTTATCGTGGGCATCATGGAGGGTAAAATGGTGCAGTGGATAACATTATGACCTCACCAGTTAGCAGGAACAGGAACGTTAGGCTAATTGGCTAGTTTTGCTTTAAGAGTATAGAATAGTATTGTATGACTGCATGGTAAAAAATGTGGCTTGCCTATGGCTTAGACTATAAATACCACTGTATAAAAATGTAAAGTGTATTACGTCAGCGGTCTCAAACCCCCGGGCCAGGGACCGGTGCTGGTCCGTGAGTCGTTTGGTACCGGGCCACGAGAGTTGAGGCACGGGTGTGAAATTTATGGTTTTCGGGGTTTTTATTGGTTTTTATCGTTAACTCAGTTTCCTTGGGTCTTTTCCCATGTGCTATGAATACATTTTCTTCTTTTTTTTTGGTGCTGGTACTGGTTTTATTTTTTTGTATTTATCCGCGACACCTTAAAGGCCGGTCCGTAAAAATAATGTCTTACATAAACCAGTCAATGGCGCAAAACAGGTTGGGGACTGCTGCATTACCTCACTGAACTTTGACTTGTGTTTCTTACTTACTTTGTATCTTAAACTATTATACCTTGGCATTTGTGGCTGTACTAAAATGCCTAAAATAATTACGGATGATGATAATTCTTTAGATTTGTTTAGATTAGTTAGACTTTTCCAATTACACAGTCATTGAACAGTGCGGCGATAAAAACATTCATCGGAGCAGCTTTAAAATAGATATTTTTATTTGATGCCAGTTTCTATTTTTAATGTTTCACAGTGTTGCGTTGTCTGTGGGAGGAAGGCCCAGAATGGAAAAGTCAACACTGCTAACGTCATAACAGGTTGACAGAAATCCAAGACAGATGTTTGAATCCCATGCACAGAGGATCTAAACACTGAGGTTTGGATGGGAATCCATAAGCGTTGTGTTTTTCCAACTTTGCCCCGCCTCTGCTCCGCTCTGTAAAGTACTGCCTTTGCCTGAGCAGTGGCTGCACAGAGGGGGTTAGGAAAAAATGAAACCGAGACGGGTACTCTACATGGCATTTCATCAAAACTGAAAAACCCTGCACAAAAAAGACTGCTAAATTATATGAAATGCTACAGATTGGCTCATTTACAGGATTTGTCCGGACATAAAGCGGCTTACTGAGGGGCTTCTTTTAAACATTCAGCAGTCCTCTATACATTCATAACTCCAAGTCTATAAAAGCATGACTTCAAGCAAATTTAATTCAGTATCTTGGCATTTTAACAGATCCATTATTGAGTCTTTAGAGTTTGTTGTGACAGCAGCAAGATGGTGCTCGGTTTGCCAGAATATATATTATATAATGCTATAAATAAGTAAGTATGCAGCACATGAAGCAACCTCAGCACAGAGCAACTTACTGTAAAATATATAGTAGTACAATTTTTCTGACTGCTGATCACATTCCTCATTCTGGGTTGGATGTGTTGGCTGTGCTGACAGGGTGAGCTGTCCTGCCTCATCACCAGAGGATGAAGTGACTGATATTAGCCTAAACACACAATGAGCACATGCACACGCACACACGCACACGGTAGTGAGGGAACAATAACCAGCAGAGCATCCCAAAGCCAGGCCCAGAGAAAAGGGGGCTGCTCTCTCTCTCTCTATCCAACCCCCACCCTAGCCCATTTAAGCTAAGTCTAGCTGCATTGGCAATAATAAAGCCTGAAGATTATACTCGGGAGTGAAGTGAGAAAGGTCCTCATGAATCGCCCGAGGACAGATGTTTTTCTGTAACACGTGCCTCGGCTTCACTGGCTAATAATAATAATGGAGCGGGGCTGTTGACAGAGAGCGTAGGATTTGCTGAAGAAGCTTCAGACTTTGTTGCCTTCATTTCCTGCCTTCATAGACCCCGAGGTATGCAAAACCATAGTAGAACTTTGGAAATACACTGGGAGACGGGGAATTGAATTAAACAATAGATGAGAGAGCGAGATGAAAAGATCTAATAGAATATTCAGTCGCTCCCTCTCCCTTTGTTACAGTAAGAGTCGCAGACACAAGAGTTTCCAGTAGAGAGAAACAGCAGTCATAAGGGAACATGTGTGCATTTGTAGAGTATCATACACTAGACAGAGGGCCACACCAAGAGAGGGGGGGGAAAGGAAAGTCATCTCCACTCCTTGTGCCCGTGCCAGTACTTCAGTCCCCAGATCTTCATAGGCAACACAAACACACACATGGTGCCCCCGGGTACAACCAGTCTTGGATGGAATATTCTGTGATGGGGGGGTCTGACCCAAGATTAACATCAAAGGCACAAAATATGCCAGTGTGCGGTGGGACGTGTGCCTGTTTGGGGGAAGGGCATGTGGGGCTCTTTATCGCTCACACATAACAAGGCGCTCTTAACCCTCCCCTCCATGAATATGTATGGTGGTATCCAGCTCCTCCACACCCCTCTGCCCCGCCATCAGCACCCCAGACAAAGCACTTCAAACGCGGCACAAATTGCAGAGGGGGGGGGAGTCCTATCGGCCTCCACCAGACCCCCTCCTTAAACCTTTAATAACTAATCCTCAGGGACCTGAGCTTGAAATAATGATCTGCACTCCGTGGTTGAACGCCACAGTGCAGTTCATTGCAGATCATTTGTTGTTAAGCAGGTACACAATATTAATAGAGAGAGACTTGGATAACAGTTGCTTATCAAGAAGGAGACAATGGAGGCTTTATAAACTTCAAAGCCCCTCGTGCTTGTGGATCTGATGATGACTTTGGGTCTTTGCCTCTCAAAGACAGCCCACGAAGGCTCCTGTCGTATTTCCTGCGATAATCACACTGATTGATGCCTGACAGGGAGCGTGTTTGTTGACTGGCTAAATATATAACCACAGTAGTCTGCATTCTTTAATGTGACTCTCACTCACGTCACTCGTGTTGTTTCAGCGTGTATATTTTAGGTCAGCGGCCATCTCTTCCTGGCTGACCACTTATCTCATCTGTATATTGTAGTCTTGTGTGCCAGCTGTACAAACAGCGAGTGTCTGTGAGAGCGTGTGCTGCACTCATGTCTGCGAAAGGGTTTAGCTCCTCTTTCAGGGACTAGACATTGGCAAGCTTCAAAGATGAGGCACCACTGCAGTTGTCTGCAGCAGAAGCAGCACTCTGCAAAATCACTAGAGACAGCCACAAAGGCACATGACATTTGAGTTTCATGTCAAGAGAAAATCGTCACACTGTGTAAGAAAGAGTGGTGGGAGTTAGTTCTGATGCAATATGACACAGGAAGCATGAGGATGAGGGTAAAAGAATCAGCTCGGCCTATAAATGTACACAAATCTCAGGCAGGTGTAACTCAAGCTCCGACTATCTAAGGTACACATGGACCCAATAAATTACAAACTATTTCAAGGGTATTTTTGGCTTTGAAAATAGGGCAGACGCCTGCAAGCAGACAAAACGCTAACACTGCAATCCCTCGATTGTGATTCATCTTTCTGAGCATACAGTGTAATTCAGTATTGGCTCAGCTGTGCGTCCTGATGGTACCGAGCCCACCTGGCCGCAGACAGGTCGTCTTATGAGGTCCCTGGCGAATACACGATGAAAAGCTTGGGTTGCAAAAACATTCTGATAGCTTCCTCTTAAGAAGAACGAATAGCTAGAGGACTCTGGATGAGCTTTCTGTCATCGGCAAAGCCCACAAGGGAACAGGAAGGTAGTAAGTAAAGTCTACGGAAAAACTTTCAGAAGGACTGTGGGAGATGAAAACGTGGCAGCCAGAGGTTACCGATGTTCTGCCAGCACGGGGACTTGGTGGTAAGGGCCGTTTTATTCGCGGCCCAGTCAAATCCACAAGAAGGGAAACAGCTTCAGAGCTGGACACCGCCTCCAGCCACCAATGTGCTGTCAGATGCATACTCACATCTGACCAAAAGAAAAAGTATTCACACATGTTTGTTTTGGTGGTAGAATTATTTTGAGAAAAAAAGACAGAATCATGATGAACTCCGTTTGGCTACACAAGCATACAAAGAACTGGAGACATGCCTCAGTGACTTATTACTATGATCTTACTATCTAGTCCATTAGGTTTAAAGTGTAACACCTTGATTTATC
>VUQR01035529.1:74920-85308 GCA_015108515.1 Hemichromis elongatus
GGGCACCTCTGTGAAAAAAAAAAAAAAAAATCCTGCAAAATAAACAAGATTCCCATCTGCTAGAGATGCAGTAACATGCAAAAACAAGAAAAAAAATGTATGCACGTGTGTTACGTAACTGAAGTGACACGGTTTGTTGGCTGTTTGGAAGATGGCAGTGTTTTAGTATACAAAAGAAATATAAATATATGGAATTATTTTGGAATACTATTTCACACAAAGCTGAATAACTAGGGTATAATACATTAATAAAGTCTCTTATTTGCTCTACGGTGAATTTAAAAAGTTCCACTGATGCCCAAGGTGCCAGTCCAGAGTTTCTAGAAACAACAGCGTGGAAAGATTATGACTTCCAAAGTAACTCGGCCGTGTCACACAGCAGAAATTAGGGACCGAATTTGGTTACTGATCAATCCGTATCCCTATGGCTATGTGCGATGAACAGCTTTTCATCAGCGCTGCCACTGTAACTCCTAATGCAGGCAGCTTATTATGCATGCAGAATGCATTCGCCCACTGCAGTGTAAACTGTGCCACCTTCTGGAAACCCATCACCGTACCACAGTTTCCACAGGGGCGTTTTCTCCTCATCAAACAAACGGGCGACATGCCAGGGAGGCAAACGGTAAAAATAGTTAGCGGCACTCCACCCTTTTTTATTGTAAAGAAAGGGAAATATGTTATAAGTGTATGATAATTAAAACAAAAATAAAATCCAGTAAAAATGAAAAGAACATTACGAAGTTTACAGTCCACCTACTAATTGCTAAATGCAGCACATCCTGTTACTGCTCCTGCTGTAGTGGACCTATTATCATCTTGACTCTTTTAATAATCTCTGTAGGAGCTGCTGGACAATCGTGGTATAATAGACTTGCCAGGAGCAAAGCCTATTATCCATGGATGAAAGCTTTCTGCTGTATTTGGCACACCTATGGATGATCCGTGTCTGACTGTCAATTAATAACATAGCCAGTAAATTCGCAGATAAAGTGCTGTTATCATTTGACGCGATCATTTTATAGTAATTTGTCTTTCGGGTTCAGACTTCAGCCAAGCCGGCAAAAATGATTACGTTGCAAAAAAAACCAAAAAAAAAAAACCCTCACACGAGCGGTAAACAAAAGTGAGGACAGGCTGCACAGTTATCTCCAGGCTTTAAAATTACAATTGCAGGACACACACATGCACATACACATGAATGCACGAGAAAAGATTTTTTTAAAATGTGCACTTCGAGACACTCTGTGCACTGAATGATGATATCTAGATTTTTATAAACTTGACAGAGAAGACAAATACCTAGGATGCACTCTTAAACTTATTTGGAGCACAGACAGACTAAATTAACTCTCTCTGGCTGGATAATGACAGCCACTTCACCGGCTTGCTTCTATTTTAAAACAGGTTATAAAACAGTGAGAACCTTTTGAACAGCAATCCTGTGCAACCTGGCGCACTTCTTTTAAGCGTATTTCACCCATTCCACATTAACATTACTATTATGTAGCCACCCAGAACACACAGAAGTATAGTTTTCCTACAAGCAACTTCATTGGCATTTTTTTGTGAAATGTTTCAACAATTTACCAAAACATAAAAACCCACAACCCACACAGGGCTTAACTTGTTTTCGTGCTTCTTTGAGGAATCGATGACATATTTGTTGACCCCTGGATAACACATAGCACTTGGAGAGCAGGCTTAGTGCCACTCACATTCAAACAAACAATCATCAAGTGGAATAACGCAGGAGTGTTTATGGTGTGGGAACACAGAGCTTTTGTCGGGTACGGCAATAACAGACAACAGCAGGCTTCGGGGAGAGGTTACGGCTGAATAAAAGGGGGACTATTTGTTCATTTGTGAGTGCTTTTTTCAAACATCTAGTCTCATGAATATCATAGAATTTATCCAGTCTTCAAAACAAATGTAAGCACTTATTGAATGTCACTGTCTCTGGTTGATCTTAGCTGACAGGTAACCTTTGCGAACTTTTATCTGGGGGTCACTTTTCAGAAACCAACCTTTAGACACCAACATTAGAAGGAACTTGCTGCCATGTGGTTTGCAAGTATTTATTTTAAGGACAACTCAGTGCCAAGCAGTGATGTTTTGTACTACTTTGCCTGGCATGCAGTCAGAGAATGCATAAGGTCTGGAAATCTCAATCTGTATTAATGCCCATGTTCTAATCCTGATGTAAGCCACCATGTCACTTCCTCATGTACTGTTGTACCGTCGGCTTGGCAAAATTTTCCCTCACATATGGCTTTGAATTATATAAGCATCGAGAGGAGGGTGATGAATTTTCTGACGTTTTTTTTTTTTTCTTCCGGTGTCGGGGTGTAATCATTGCATAACTCATGCACGGGAGGCTCGCAAACAGAAACGCAGGTCAGATGTGGAAAGCCACAAAAGGTGTAGTCACACGCTGTCATCCAATTAGAACAAAGTGATCTCTGAGCATCAACTAATCAATTCACTTCGAGACACCTACTCACAAACAGAGCAGCCAGACTGCGATAGAGGGCTAAAATAAGAGCCTTTTGTTGTATAAAACAACTGCTAAAAAAAGAGGCTGCTAGCAGGAAGACAAATGATCAAATCCAATGCGACTTCAGTTAAAAGTGTCTTAGAGTGGATGCACAGTCTACTTAAACTGTTTTCTGGATGTTTTAACCTGTCCTACCTGTAGCGACATCGTTCAGCCTCTCGCTTAGATAATAGTCATTAGGGTTGAGGTACGGGAGCTGCTCCATGTACTGTTTAGGAATCAGGTACAGGACTTCAGCCACATGTCCATCCTCGATGATGGACATACGCTTTACCGAGCTCTTGCGCTTTACTCGGACGCGGTTGACGCTTTGGCTGCGGCTGGAGCTGCACAGTTTGCTCAGGCTGTTGAGGTTGGGCACAGTAGGCATGGTGCCCTGCTCTCCTTCAACCGTCCCACAGAGAAGGGCGAAGCACTGCAGGTAGACGTCAGCCAGTGTTGGACTCAGACTCGCTCTGAAATACTGACAGCCTTGGACATCGGGGGTGAGGGGTGTTCACAGATGCACGAAAGCGAAACAAAGGAAGCTCGAAGGGCAAATTCAAAAGAACGCATCATTAAACCTCGGCCCGGTTTCAAGACCCGCTGAACCGCCTTTGGTTATGGTCCATCCATTCATCACTTCAGGTGCCCATCTTGAGGCGGGCATGCAGGCAGCAGATAAGACCAACACTCTGCTTTAGGCGGAGCAGAGTAAGACGTAAGGAGACAAGCTTACACTACGAGTGTCTTCAGCCCAACCAGCTTGGTGCCTTAAGCTGCTTAAGGCTGACGTTGAGCAACGATTATCAACTGGGTGGGGTTTGGTTTGTCTTTACCATTTAAGTTCAATTACGCTGCTAAATAACAAGATCCTTTTGTTTAATCTACTTTACATTACATTATGTTCACAAATGGATCCTTGTAGAGCGTTACAATGACCCAAAGCATGCCTTCAAGGTTGGATTGCCTTGGGAGTCTGCCAGTCCCTTACAAGGTCAACAACCAGCGAGGTCGTTCCAGCAGGCAACCACGCACAAATTCACTGTTCCTCATCAGCAGGATCAATAACAGCTAAAGATACTGTGAATGCATTAGAGTTAAACTTGAAATGCAGACAAGTTATCCCTCCATTAGCATTAAAATCGACGGCTACATCAGTAGGATTTTGCTAAGTCGCAACGCAGTAAGAACTCATGTTCTGGGTTTGAGTTAAATTTGCTTCTGCAAAGACTTGCACAATGTCTTTTCATTCTTGGCTCATTTCCTCGAGCCAAGAATCCATTCACATTCCTTGGAAATGTAAGTTTCTCATGAGGCAAAAACCGAGCCGCTGAAAATAACCCACTAGTGCTTTAAACCAACTGAAAATATGATAGTTTTGTTGACACAGAGTTGCTAGGACATTGCTGCATAAGTCCTCAATCGTATTTCAACATAATATCAACTAAGTGAAATAAAACAGAAAACTCCCTCCTGACATCTTAACTCCATCAAGCAGATAAGGTTAAATCACACGTATCGCGGAAGAATTAAACCAGAGTAGCGCACACTTGATGAAAAGCACAGCAGACAGTGACAAAGCACAAAATATCCTTTTAGTCTGGAGATGCCTGGCTTGGCCTGCACTTCAAATTTAATGAATTTCCTCTTTGTCTGAGAGGGTGCACAGACAGGATATCTGGGAATAGACTGACTGCGTATAGTGCTATTACCATCAGGTACTTATCTAATTTTACTTCCTCTGGAGTCTACTTGCAACCACACCTTCATTCACACATTTAGACTTTCATTACAGGCGAAACAGAAAGTGTGACAGTGAGGTATAAGAAAAGAACATGTACAGTCTTACGCCCACACACGAGGACACATGCACCTGAGAGTAGCTAAGGACATAGTACTCTGCTGCAATGTGGCACTGCCCTCCAATCGCCATCCAGTCTGTGGCATCTTTGCCACAACTACCCACACACTCGCAACTCAACACCCTTAGAAAAACAAGGCTGCTGTCCCTGCGCAGCTGAAAATCAGTAGAGCACGTATAACGCATCACACACATTCGCACAGCCTCTGCTGTTTCTCCATCCTTATCAACGCAACACAAACGCCCCCCTCTCTTACCATCTAGTCCGAAGCAGGAGGTGATTTTTTGGGCGTAGTTGCAGAGCCCGTCGTAGCCAGGCTGCTGCCTCACTGTATTCCTCTCCCCCATCTCTACACACTCCCACACACACCGTCCCGTCCGGCAGTGCTTTCACTCCTTCCACTGCTCATCAATTATTCAGGCTTTTGCCAGGACACATGCATGCGCGCGCACGCCGACCCTCAGAATTCGCACATACAGTACATAAACACACAAACACACTGGGAGAGAGAAAAGTGCTGAGGCAGAGGGTCGTGCTGTTGCAGCATGAGCAGCTCTCTCCGGTGGTCGAATGAGAAGGAGGCATCAGATTGGGTTACTGCAGAGCGGAGCCGTGCCTCCTTTTTCATCCACCACTGATCATCCCGATAACACTGCACTGAGACAGGTACGCTGTGCAGGATGTGCAAACTGGTCAAGGAAAGGGCGGGGCAAAGCAGGAAGTGGAGGAAAATCACACATGTACTAGCTAGGGTTTATGAGGCACACTTTCTTTATTCATAGTAACTTGAGGTCCTGCATAATGAAATTACTTTCAGGACAAATTAAATGACCTATATTTTTCAGGCGCACAAAATTCTCGTGACTTTCATTAGTGCACACGTAATAAAACACAGAATTGAGTTTGTAAGTTACAATAAATACTTTTCTTCACAGTGATAGTGATGAAAAAACAAAAACATTACCTCAGGCGTGGGCGAAACTTCCCCTAACAACATGCCTAACTTGAGTCCCTGGATCCACGAGGATATCTAGAGAAAAGTCCTAAGCCAACCCTCACTTCATTCTAATTTGCCAGGAAAATGGGAAATAAGTGCAGTGATTTATTGAAACATGTACGAATATATGGAAATACAGTAAATGAGAAAACACAGAATTTGTGTAATTGAGGCACATTTTCCTCAATGCATTGGCGCTTTGTTTATGATCAGTCAGACCGTTTCCAGATGGCGTGGCAGATCGAAATTAGACGCCACTGGCTGGAACAAACGCAAAAACAAACCCCAAACACGTTATGACCTCCACCGTGTTTTAAAGACTCATTGCTGTACCTCTCTCCCAACATCTGTACATGTGATGTAACAATGATTTGAGTCAAACATTTTCAAACTTGACCCGCAGCCACTGATTTCCAGTGCAGCTTTTGTATAATTTGGCACACGTCAGGCTTTTCTCCCTGTTTCTGTTCCTTTAAAATGTTTTTATGGCGGTGACAACTCAACTGAGATGATTTCTGCTGAGGCAGCAGATTGATCAGCTGAAGGGTCAGATGTATGTCTCCGGTCCTGTGTCAGCTATTAACTGGATTTTTTTCTGATACTTCCAGATACTGTTGTAGATAGCTTTTAAGGCCTAGCATTTCTTCTTTTAGCCTCCATTTGTCCAGCTTCCTCAACATTTTTACCGACACAATGCACAGCATGCCAACGTATGCTAGGTTTTCAGCTAATATCATTACCTGTAGCATTTTTCATAGAGTCAGCAAAGGAAATGGGAACATATGGTGCGATTTTAAAAGATACAATTTAAAATTGGTACTTTGCTAAGTTTTCTGTTATGTGTAGAAACGACACTGAAGTGCCCTTTTTATATCTGGATGATTGAAGTAAAGTAAAATGTGATTTGTATAGCACCTTTCAAGATAAAAATCACAACGTGCTTCACAGAAAAGCTAAAACATAAAACCAGAAATCAACCAAAAGCATGTTTAAAAAGATGAGTTTTTAGCTGTTTTGTAAAACAAACCACTGAGTCCACAGATCTCAGGCTCAAAGGGAGGGGCTTCCTGAGTCTGGGGGCTACAGTTACAAACGCCCTTTCGTTTTCAGCCTCGTACGATGGATAACCAGCAAGCCCTGATCACATGACCTCAGGGACCTGTTGGGGATTTAAGGATGTAAAAGATCTCTGATATAGGCTGGTGCTCGTCCATGCAGAGCCCTGAATGTCAAAGTCAAAATCTGACCTGTGAATAGGTACTGATTCACAGGTCAGTGTTAATAACAGTTTTATATTCTAGAGTCTTTACCTTACAATACAAGGCGTCTTGGGGTGATTCTTGTAGTGATTTGGCACTATATAAATACAACTGAACTGAAATGAATTGAATTGAACAGAAGTTTTAAGAGGCTTAATAAAAATTTAAAAAAAAACGCACTCAGCATCCGAAGAAAAACTTTCTTTAGACGCTGGTTTCTTGAGAAAGTGTGGAGATCTATTACTCAAGACCACTTTAAAAAGTGACAGGACAGTCTGGCTCCTTAGAAGGAAAATATGAAGAAATGAGGCGTGGCCAAAAACTCATCCACAGTTAAATAAATTCATAACTTTTTACAAATGCTGCTAGCATACAAACGAAACCAATCATTTAATCTGCTTGGTGGGTGTAATTAGACATTCAATTACACCCAACTGAAATATTCCTATGAATTATATTTTCAACACTATTCAAAGCACTGCAAAGCAGGAAATCACATATGCCAGCCTACACAACACCCTGGGTGTAGCCAAAAGGTGAAAGAACATCATAGCCCCACATATGAAAGCTCAATAGCAAAGAACCGACAGCAAATACCCAGGGCTAAATAGCATAACAATGCTAGTTTGTTTCTTTTTTTACTCGATTTCTCCAATAATGTACTGTCGGTGGAGAAATTCGATATGCTCATCTCTCAAATATCGCCGCAATGTGACCTTGAACAATGCACTTAAGCCCCATTCGCTCAATGGCCATTAATAGCAGACGCACACAGAGCAGCTCATAGGTACGACTGACCAGGATAATGGTTTTATGAAAAATAAATAAAAATTGAGTTAAGAGACAAAAGCAAAAAAAAGGGACAGGAAATAAGATGAGACTCAAAAGCCCAGAGAGAGCAGCACGCCCGCAAGGGTGTTTTATAAGGTAGGGTGACTAATGGAAGAGCATCACTGCTACTGAGGTAAAAGCCGATGGCCTTGTGCTGATAAGGGGGGTGGGCGACTTCAAGGCTGAGAGCACAATAATGGCTTTTACTCTCTGGACCACTGAAGGAGAGGCCCGTGATCATAGAGGTACAATGGAAGGAGAAAGTGTAGTCATTTGTGATGATTTTAAACTTCCTTTTTGCTCTTGGATGAAAATCAATCACCAAATGTGCTTTAGCTCATTCCTGTATACAGTGAAATATTGATAATGATACTACTAGAGGACCAAAACATGAACCGGGCAGACCATTAGACACTTCGTATTGACATGTTGAACATAAATATCGAAGGAGAGTAGTCATTAGTTTAAGTTACGCACACTAGGGAACTGCATCTAAAGCAGCTGTTACAGTTTTCGAATTACATTAAAAAAATACTTTTAAAAATTACTTTATATATGTTGTGTCATAAGACATGAAAAATAACACATTTTTAAAACTGAGAAACTGAGAAATCTTTAGCTTTTTGCTTGAAAAGGGACTTTGTTGAAAGCGTTTAGCAAAAAAGTTGCAAAAAATTATCTGAAAAATTAGATAACACTCAAAATATGGCAAATAATCCGTGGAAATAGATTCTGATGGGCCTCAAGACATTGAAACATACATGCAGATTGTCAACAAAGTAAAGAAAAAGAACACAATCATATTCTGATAATTAACCGTCCTAAAACCTGTAATGTCGCATGACTTGATATAAACTTGATAAAAAAGTAAAGAAATTTGTGGTTGGTTGATTATTTCTTTATTGTGATAAGACTTCTTGGCAATAAATCTGTGTATTTTTCCTTAAATTGTGCCACATTTGTAATAAAAATGCATTTGTGGGTTGAGCATCAGGGTTAATCTGGGTAGCACCCATGAAAAATGTATGTATACAATTTATTCATCCAACAAACAGGGCAGAGCCACAACAGCCTGGCATCACATTCTTCAACCGGCTTTGGTCACAAGTCAACCAGTGTGGTTGTGTTGGTCACTCTGGCACGAACAGCACACCCAAGCTCGAACAAGTGGTCAGTGGCTAATTCATCCTCTCCACTCCCAGATTCTGGACGCAGAGCGGGGTTTATGCGGGGTTCTGTGGAGATATGGGATTGTCCACTGGTTGCAGAATCTCATCATCACCATCATACAGAACTTGGCTTTCCATTTGGAGATGGTCCTAGAGCTCACCCGCTGCAACTTAGCTTTGCAGAACACCAGCTTGAAGTCGCCCGTCGTTATGTGAACCATAACCAGATCAGTCAAACATGGCCTGTTTGGAGCAGATACCAACTGACCGCTGTACCAGGGTCCAAGCTCACATGTGCTGCTAGTCAGCCACCTGGAGTACCAGAAGCTCAAAACAAGAGTCAACAGCAGAATAAGCTGTTTGGCACTGACAGGAGATTAGGCAGATTTTACATAGGTGCAACCTACCTACTCGACTCTGCTGCTCAACCCACAAATGCACTTTCCTTATAAATGTGGCAGCATTTAAGGAGAAATAAACAGGCGTTCCAGCAGTATAGGATTTGTTACAACAAAGGAACAATCGTGTATATTGTTTTATACTGTAAAACATGTAATGTCAGATGACTTGATGTGACATATTGATGAAAACGCTCTTGTTTGTGTCTGATTTATCCACATATTAGTAACCTAATGTTTATCTAAACAGCACGGAGATGACTGGCACATACAATCATAGGATGTAGGATGTGTTTAACTCTCAGGAATGGTGATTGGCTGATTGCAGGAGCTTAAGTGTGCTAATCACATCTATGTTCCACAGGGGCACTTTTCAAGCAGTGGGCTCTTAGCTTGATCGATCTCCACCAGCAGATACAGTAGCCCACATCAGTAATGGGGGGAGTTCAAAGCCATCTTGCTATACAAGGCTCTGTCATATAGAGTCTGGAGGGGAGAGATCTGCTGTACAGTCAGTTTCTTTAGAAAAAAACAAACAAACATTGCCATTTTACCCACTAAATGGATCAGACCCATCATCTAATGAATCAAACTGCAGATTTAATATAATAACCCTGATGTCATGTTTTGCTCTTTATTCAGCTCTCGGTCAGTCAGACCATCTGATCACAGCTGGATGCTGTGCCTGAGAGCAAGGTCACCTGACAGAAATCCAAGACAGCACAAAAGCCTGTGGAAACAAGCCCCTCTTACCCAACTGCCTGAACTGTTTGCTCACACTCAGCCAAACAAAAACGTCAATCTTGCAAAAACATCTGGACAACTCAGACTCCAAGGAATTATAGTTTGCATTTAGCATGCACTTTCTAATAATAATAATAAAAATAATAAAATAAATAAAAGGTACTTTCTATCACCTGATCTCACCGATTAATCCCTTACCAAATGATGATTATCAAACGCCTGCTGTGGCCTGATTATCCTCCACCATCAGTGAGCAGGTTTGAACTAATGACACGCGCCTCTCTGATTAAAGAAGCAATCACAGAGCTGCTTGTCATTTTTTAAAGTCTTGGATCTATCTTTAGGTTTTACGGAGAGCAACGAAATAAGTTGTAGGCTATGAAAAAAAGAAGAAAAAAAAGGGGGGGGGGCTGCAGCGGTGGAAGCTGTAGTTTCAGCTATGCACCGGTGTAACCTACTTACAATATCAGTGTCATTACCGCAGCCCGATCCTAGCGGGACTTCCTTCTCCATCTCACCTATCCTCGAACCGAAACCCCATCCTCCCCCCCCTCCTCCCCCCCCCCCCGCCCCACCCCCCCCCCCGCAG
>VUQR01035531.1:11981-36177 GCA_015108515.1 Hemichromis elongatus
GTTGTATGAATCTTTTAAATAAATCTCTTTTACCAACTGCTGTTGGCTCAAAGCTTTCAGTTATTTCTTTTAAAATTTTGGTTAAATTCTATTATTATGACAGTCTATTCTTTCCCGGATTTCATATCCACTCAAACACTTCTCAGAAACATAAATAATGGTTGAAACTGAAGTGAAAAGAACCCAGAGACTTTAGTTGATACTTCAGCAGTCGTTTCCTGTGTTTATCATTTTACTCAGCAGAATTATTTACAAGGGGAAACCCTTCTTTTTTGCACAAGGACCCATTGAAAAAGGACTCAGTCTTTGAATCTGCAGTGTTTTCAGTGTATAAGTGTGATGAACTGGAACGCAGCCAGAATCCGCGGGTGCAGCAGGATGAATTATGAGGTGCAGATGCAACAGGGATGAAAGCGCTTCAAGCCAGATTTCCCCTCCAGTTTGCAGACTGATTTGTGTTTTTCTCCAATAGCAATATAGTTCAAATTTCATGTCTTTTTCAGCTGCGGTTTATTGTAGTTGCATGTTAAATATCAAAAGTACTTAATTCTTTTTTTTTTCCACCCTTTAACTCCTGGCTCTAATCATGCTTTCATCTATATGCCCCAGGAGCAGCGCCCTGCATTAAAGCCATCAGTCCCAGTGAGGGTTGGACTACGGGAGGTGCTACCGTCATCATCATAGGAGACAATTTCTTCGACGGTCTCCAAGTAATCTTCGGTACCATGCTGGTTTGGAGCGAGGTCAGTTTACCAGCCGTCATCATCCTGCCCCAGTGTTGTTTCAACCCCTCAACTGTGTGTTTTTGCCCTCGGAGCTTTGGAAGTAATTCAATATGAAAACACACTTTTCGTCATGGTCGGGCTCTTAACCGTGTGTGATCAAGTGCATGTTTGTGTGGATGTGTGTGTGTGTATGTGTGTTAATGTTTGTCTAAATGAGGTTTGGCTCTCTAATGAGTCCCCACCAATGAGCGACCACCGCCCCTCACTACCTTCCTCACCCACTCTCCCTCTGTCTCTTTCTCTCCGGAATACTGATCAAATCAGCAGATTTCGATAGCCATCAGCTTAATGCTCACAACAACACTCACACACACACACACACACACACACGCACACACATTCAGCTCACTATCATACTTTTCCCCAGTTCCACTCCTCGACTGAATGTTTATTTGTCTTCTGACTCCACTCACCGTGTGTGCCGAGCGACTGTGGCTCTTTTCCAACAACAACAGTGACCGTGTTTCTGGTGTGTGTGTGTGTGTGTGTGTGTGTGTGTGTGTGTACACACTGGTATACATGGATGGGTGTTTGTGTGTCTGTGTTAAGAGCTCAGGGGTTTGTTTACAGTGTTGAGAGCCGCACTTACACACACTAACATGTGTACAGAGTCTCAGTTCAGTTCAAACTGACTCAGCTCTCTTGGCGTTCCTCATTCTATCCTTCGAATGGATTTTAGCCAACCAAATGCTTCATTTGCACTCAACCTGATTATTGATTCCGAAGCACGAAAACAAGGTTTGAAAAAAGACGTCGGTGGAAAGTGATTAGATGTTTGCCAAGTGGGGTTTGTCTGTATCTCTCCAGCCTGTCTGCTTATTTTTCACAACCCTTAGCCAAACAGATATTTTGAAAGTTATCCATAAAAATGTTATAAATGGTTCAAGTGCGTCTCGAATATGGCTCAAAAACAATGATTTATCTTCCTCCTGGTGTAAATGGAGACGCTGGGAGGTCAGAATTTAGTTCATTTGTATTTCTCTTTTTATTTATCCTAAACTTGTAGTCCATTTCAAACTAAGTTAAGTAACATACTGACATCATTGTGGAGCAATTCTGTCACCGTCATTTATTTAGATTTGCCAGCATTAGCTCATGTCATGGCTCTCTTAAGGTCCCGCCACAGCTTTTGAAGTTGAGGTCTGGACTATGAGTAGGGGCACTTCAGCAGCGTTGTTCGTTTCATCTTCTTCCACTAGAACAGATCCCAGTTGTCAGTGGGCGATAGGTGGGATACACCTCGGACTGGTCGCCAGTCTATCGCAAGCCAAACACAAAGAGACGGGCAATGAATCACACTCACATTCACAGCTACGGCCAATTTAGAATCACCCGCTTATGTAACATGCATGTCTTTGGACTGTAAGAGGAACCCAGAGTACAGGGGAATACCCACACAGGGGCTCGAAGAACATGCAAACTCCACACAATGTATTCAGATCCATGGTTTTCTTGCTGTGAAGTGACGGTGCTAACCATTTTGCCACCACCGCCATTGTTCTGTTGCATGACCCATTTGGGCCAAAACTTAGCTGTTGGACGAATGTCCTCACATCTGACTCTAGAACACTTTGGTATACAGAGGACTTTGTGGTCGTCTCAATGATTGCAAGGTGCCCAGGTCCTGTGGGTGCAAGAAAAGCCCAAGTCATCACCCCTGTACTACTGTGTTTGACAGTTGGTATGAAGTATTTCTGCATTATGGCCAAACATCTCCATTATGGTCTTGTCGGTCTAAGGGACATTGTTCCAGAAGTCTTGTGGTTTGTTCGGCTGCAACTTTGTAAACCTAAGCCATGCTGCCATGATCTTTTTAGACAGAGGCAAACAAGCCACACTTTATATTTCTTTTCTTTCTGTGTATTTTTCTGATTGTGTTGTTGTGAACTTTAACATTTAACATGCTAACTGAGGGCTGTAGAGTCTTGGGTGTGCTTTCACAGTTTCTCTGAGCATTGCTTGGTCTGACCTTGGGCTGACTTTGCTGAGAACACTCCTGGCAAGAGTGTGGCATTGTGTTAACACACACCTGAATGCTCTGGACCAGGAAAAGTGCCAAAACCTCTGCTTTAATAAAGATGCTCACACTTGCTGATGATGACTCTGTCTCATTTTACATCTTAACTAATAATGAAAAACGGAATCAGTGGTTTTGCTCCAAATGCCACCTTCAAATTTAGACTAAAGCAAAAATGCATTAAATTCAAATATAAAGACAGTTCAGCTGAAGATCAGTTTCACATAATTAGCATGCGATCAATCTCCAACTCAACAACTAAAATAAAGTTTAGAGCAAAGGTTCAGTAAGTAAGGTAAGGTTCAGTAATCTGATACTGAATTACTAGAATTAAAGGAAACTTATTTTTCTTATTATTATATTTTTCTTGAATATAGAAAACCTAGCTGCACAGCATTAAGAACTCAAGATGCTTCATTGTCCTGATGCTTAATACTTCATTCTTCTTGATTCTTCACGTGATTTGACTCTTGGTACCCCTTTCCTTGCTTTTCTAGCTGATTACACCACATGCCATCCGGGTGCAGACGCCTCCCAGACACATCCCTGGGGTTGTAGAGGTCACTCTGTCTTATAAGTCTAAACAGTTCTGCAAAGGCACACCAGGAAGGTTCATATACACAGGTAGGTTCAAAGTACATACTTACAATTTACTGTATTGTCTTAATTGAAATATGTTTTGTGTTGTGTTTTTCTTCTTCTAATATAAAAACCGTCTAAAATGTCATTGTAGGTTAGTGAAAAGGTGTGTTTGCATATATAAGCCTTCGTATGTGCATTTGTGTGTTTGTACGTGTGGAGGAGAAAGTGAGTGTGTCTGAATGTGCGTGTGTGAATAACATCTATGAGTTGTAGTTCACTCTCAGGCCAGACAGTGTTGAACTAATGACTGTAGATTAGTCAACATTAACGACCCACACTCGTTAGAATGTTGCCATAATCAGAGGCTCGTTAAAACCAGCTACAATTAAACAGTCTGCTCTTTATAGCCCTCCATACTGAAACTATTAGTGAAATCATCCAGAACACCCAGTTTACAAACACACATTAAACGCACACACACAAACACACACGTTTCTGACCGGATTGTTGACTTTGAGTGAGCATTTTCCTGCTAAATGGGGTAGTGCAGGAAAAGGAGAGAAAGCATGTGTGTGTTATTTTGCACATACATGTGGAAATGGATGGAGGTGATGTGATGTCTGGTATTGATCCACTCAACATGGCTCCATCACACTATAATGATGACGTCATTCACAGATTCACAGACAAGGGGGGGAAATATTGTAGCTGCCATAGAAATTCTTGGAGTCTTGAGACATTTAATGACGCCAGCATTACAAGAGGATTTAAACATGATCAATGAAGATGGAAAAAACTTACAATGAATAAATGCGAGTTTTACTCTTGGGGACAAGTACATAAAATCTCTAATATTTCCCGCTCTAAAGGTGAGAAGAAAGTGACGAAGTCTGCAGTTTAGCTTCACATGCTTTATTTGATTAAAATGAGCTCGATGTGTATTCCATGAAAATATCCAACACAAAGTCAGTATTAGGGAAGTAAGGGAAAAAGGAAGGACAAATGCAAACACTTCACCTCTTTAGACCAGTCATGATTAATCAATGCAAGAAAAATGGACTTCTGTGTTGGACGTTTTCCAGAAATCATAGCTATCGTGATAAAAGACCAACAATCATAAGCTTAATGGCAGACCCACAATCGGGTTTTTGTTAGATGATGACTGCAAAAAATTTTGGGGACTGAAATGTCAAGTGATGTGAGTTAAATGTAGTTTCTTTTAACGGTAGTTCCTTTGTAAAAGATATCCAGCTTACTTCAATGTTCTTCAGCTGAAACATCTTTGTGACCCTGAGGCTAGCTAGCTGGTAATTGGTCCGTCTGGCATCTAACTGCTGCTCCTATTGGGCGGAGATGACCCACTAGTGACCTTGCGATTGGCTAATGGCTTCAACATGTGACCCAGGAAACGCGATCCGTTAGTGCGGTTGCCTGATCCCGCCTCGAGGTTGACTCCTTGCTAAAAGTCACTGGTGAAAGGTCAGGGTGGTGAAAGCTGATTGGCTGCGGTGGTTTTTCAGCGCTTAAGCTGTGGTTGCCTCTGGGTGTAAGGGTAGCGCATACTCACGAGCACACATGTGCAAAAACACACGCACACGTACACACACAGACCACACGTAAATGAACGCAAAGCCACACTTACATGGGGTCATGTCTTACACAACTTACCACACACACTTTCAAACAGGGGCAGGAGTTTAAAGTAATTGTAAATCAGAGTGATATGAGGGAAAGATGGTGACTAGTCTGGTAAACAGATGGCCTGCCACATATGTATACACACACACACACTCTACATAAACACATGCACATGGTGCCGTATGGCTGCCTCATCTGCCCGATGGGAAAAATTAACATTCTCGACATCACACACCATAAACTATAAACACACAAAGGTACAAAGTGACGATCAATAAATGCTGGCATTATGAACGCACGTGTGGACACACACTCCTATAAAGAGCTGATTTATTATCAACAGCTGAAAAAAAAGAAGAAATAAAATTCCTTAGTTCAGAAACTTTTAGAGAAAGTTGAAAAATGGTGACAATGTTACACTTTTTTCCTCTCTTTTCCAAACAACCTTGCTTTTATTTTGAAAATGGGAAGAAAAGAAAAAGAGAGAGATTAAAAAAACAGACAGCTGGAGATGCATAAAAAAGGAGGGGGTGGGGGGTGGATAGGAGGAAAGGTGGATTTTTAAAACCAGATTGTAAAATATCGATCCACTCATAAGTGGATCACATATACTGATACACACATGCAGATACACCCATAGCACATAGACACATATACAAACACACGGAAAGTCACAGAGAGAAGACGAGCTCGGGAGAAAGAGATCTCATCTCATAAGGGGAAGAATGAAGCAATAATTCAGTGGTATTGAACTGCTGGCTGGCCAGAGAATCAATATCACCACACCTCCTCTTCTCCTCCTCCTTTTCTTCGTCTTTTTCTCCTTTTACACCAGCCCTCTCTGTCCTTTCACCCACCCAATTTCACCCACTTCCCTCCCTTCCCACTCTATTGCCCCGTTGTTTTTCCTCTTTCTGCGCATTCTTTCATTTCAACACCACCCAAAGATAACTAGAAAAACATCGCCATTTTACAATAAATGCACACGAGAAATCCTAGACATACAGCTTGCTGCATTTGCCCTCTTTGCCACCACCCCCACGTCTTTTCTTCTGTCTCCCTCCTCTGTTCACATTTTATTGTGAAACAGGAGTGGATGGCCTGTCCTCATGAAACTTCAATGAGTATTGATCTGATGGCAGCTCTGGACTCTGGAGGAAGAACTAGGCTGGAGGAGCGGTGGAAGAATGGATGGACGGATAAAAGTGGCAGAAGGTGTAGTTAAGAAAACAGGAAGGAGATGAAGTGGAAGAGAGTGGGAGGAGGGGAGAGGTAGAGGGGGAGCAGGAGGGAGTCAAGCGGTGATGATTTCACGGGCAGAAGGGTGGCAGAATTTGTCGAGATGAAACGGGTTCAAGCTTCAGTGTCACCAAATTGTCCACTATCTTAAAGCTGTTTAGTTTTTTTTAGATCCATCATTGACACAAGTAATATCATTGTATTATTATATTTTCAGATAATGTTGGCAAATTGTAAAATTAAACAAAGTAGATGCAAAATGCATTTAAAACAAATATGATTTAATTCAGGGAAAAAGCTGCGAAAGGAGAGCTAAAAGATCTTAAAAAGCAGCACGTCATGCAACAATGTAAAGAAACAACTGGGAAACAAAGCATCTATTAGTCTGGAAAGGGTTGCAAGCCATTTCTAAGGCTGTGGCACTCCAGTCAGAGCCATTATCCACAAATGGAAAAAACTTGGAACAGAGATGAACCTTCCCAGGACTGGCCAGCCTGCCGAATTTACTCCAAGAGCGCATCAACAACTTATCTAAGAGGTCACAAAAGAACCTAAAACAACATCTAAAGACCTGCAGGTCTCACTTGCCTCAGTCAAGGTCAGAGTTCACGATTCAGCATTAAGAAAGAGACAGAACAATAATGGCATCCACTGCAGAGTTCCAGGGAGATCCATGAACTTTGCTCAACCAGAAAATCCTGAATGTGATTGTCTGGCCATCAGTTCCAGCCTTTAAACTGAAACACACTTAGATTATACAGCAGGACAATAATCCAATACACACCAGCAAGTCCACCTCTGAAGAACTTAAAAAATGAAGGTTCTGGAGTGGCCTAGTCAAAGCCTGGACTTAAATCCAATGCTGTTGTAAGACCTTAAAGGTTGTTCAAACCCTCGAGTGTGGATGAATCAAAACAATTCTGGTGAGAAGAGTGGGCCAAAACCCCTCCACAGCGACTTGAAGCACTCATTGCCAGCTTCCTCAACTTGATTGCAGTTCTCGATGCTAAGGGTGGCATAACCAATTATTAGCCTTAAGGGGCGGTCACTTTTTCACACAGAGCCAGATAAGCTTGGATAGCTTTTTCCCCTTAACAAATGAAATCATCATTTAAAAACTTAATTTTCCATTTTCCTCAGTTACCTAGTAAGTAACAAATATGCAAAAAACTGAGAAACCAGGAAGGAGGCAAATACTTTTTCACACCACTGTAATGTATGTCCTTATTTTGCCATAAAAACTGGCATCTGGAGACCCCCCCGAGGGTTTACTAACTAGTGAACTAATATTACCAAGGTCCTTTATAGCTGATGTTTAACCACTGGAATGAGTTCTGTTCACTGATATTGTTGCTTCTGTGCATTAAGAGAGCGGTCCCCAACCTTTTTTGCGCCACGGACCAGTTTATGTCCTTTAAGGTGTTGCATATAAATACAAAATAATAAAACAAGTACCGGTACCAAAAAAAGGAATATTTATTCATACCACATGGGAAAAATCCCAGGGAAACTGAGTTAACAATAAAAACAATAAATAATAACAACAAAAACCAATAAAAACCCTGAAAACCATAAATTTCACGCCCGGGCCTCAACTCTCGCAGCCCGGTACCAAATGACTCACGGACCGGTACCGGTCCCTTGCCTGGGGGTTCTGGACCACTGCATTAAGAAACTGTTAAAAAAAATTGTTTGGGAAACCTGAACCTTTTGCTTCAAAATTCACACACTGCACATGTAACCACAGAGCTACATGAATCCATAAACATGCATTAAAATCCACTTTAAAAAGCATTTAGTTCTATTAATAAAGAGTCAGTTGGACATGAGACCTAAGGCACTGAAACCACTCAAAGTCATGCTTTTGTATGTGTACATGAATATGTGTGTGTGTGTGTTATATTACAGTTGGCATCGTCTCTAGAGATGTACAGAGAGTGTGGATCTGCCACTGGCAGTTAAGTTTGACAGTTGATATCTCACTGACTGTTAGGCAGCTGTTTTTCTAATTTTTGTTTTTCTCAACTATGACTAAGTTTAGTTTCTGGCTTTGTCTCTTTTTATTGCTTGAACACAACCTCTCTTCACTCCTTTCACCTCCTCTCACCTGATTTTATCCTCTTCTGCTTTCATTTCTTCTCGCTCCTCTGCTCCTCCTTGACCTACATCCTTCCAGACCACTCCCTCGTGTTCACATATTTATCATATGTGGATCTTAAAAATCATAATTTGTCCAAAAACTTTGCTTGGAGCAGGGAGAAGTACTGTCCATGACAGTTTAACATCTGGTGTTTTTATAGCTCGCGATTTATGAAGTTATCTTGCTAACAAATTGCAGTTCAGGACATAACAGAAACCAGAAACTTGGGTGTGATGTGATAATAAAACAGACATATATCTAAAACACACACACACACACACACAAAGAAACTACAAAACAACATAAGATATTCAGCTGCAACTAATTTATTAGTACTGGATGTGGAAAGTACCCGATACCACTGCAGCTGCACACTTGGACAGCACACATGTGCAGACACACCCTCTGCAACCCACACCTACTGTGCATCCATTCATCTCTCCATCTGTCTTTGTCTTTTATTCTTCACTTATTCTTAAGCATACAGGGGTGCAAAAATGAGGTGAAGACACATGTTCAGCACATATAAATAAACACAGAAACACAGAAAATCCTTTAAAGCCGTCATCCTGACTGACAGAGCTTTCATGTCTCTACTTGACTGACATATTGATTGTGTAAAGACTGCAGAGGGATGTAATTGGGACGTTTAAGTGAACACTAAACGCTCTTTAAAACCCTTTAGATTATACACCTGCAGTGTTATTATCATACAAGTGCTTTTGACACCATTAGCGACTCCACCAGGTTTATCCATCTTTGCACGTATTTGCATTAACAGTCTGCTCTCTATCAGGTCTGCTACCATTAATAATGACAGTGTGATATCAGTGAGACTGGGCCGCCTCCTCAGAGTTAATATCTATGTTTTAGAGTATGCATGTATTTATATTTATGTTGTATTGTAATTAAATTTCACTTTTTGTGTCCAGTTTGTAAGTTCTGCTGCCATCCTAATATCTAATGGCAGTAAAAATCTGAGTTTGTGGAAAAGCAGACCGTTTTTATCGACAGTTCCTCTGCAGTGCTTCACAAATGTAAAAGCTTAGGAAATAAAGCTAAAACTATGAAAGGCAACTGTAGATGTCTCAAATAGTGGTGCAGAAATATGCTCACTGCCCACTTTATGAGGGACACATGTTCAGTTGCTCATTAATGTAAATATCTGATCAGCCAAACACATGGCAGCACCTTAATGCCTTCAGGCATGTAGACATAGTCAAGACAACCTGCTGAAGTTCAGCTGTTCACAGCAGCTGTGGTAATGTAAAAGCTTAGGGGACACTGTTACACGACATGTGGATATTTAGGCCTTTTAGTACCAACGGAGCATTGTCACAGCCTCATGTCCATCCCTTTATGACCACAGTGTACTCGTCTGCAGGTGGCTTTTTCCTTGCACAATAGCATGCCATGTTGCAAAGTTTAAAACATCTCAAACTGGTTTCTTGAATGTAATAATGAGTTGTCTGTATTTAAATGGCCTCCACAGTCAGATTTCAATCCAGTAAAGCACCTTTGTCATGTGATGGAATAGGGAGGTTGAAATCATGGGTGAAACTGCAGCAACTGTTTGATGCTATCATGGCAAGATGGATCAAAATCTCTCAGAAATGTTTCCAGCACCTTGTTGAATCTGTACCATGAAGACTTAAAGCAGTTCAGAGGACACAATGGAGTCCAACCTGATACTGTCTGATAAAGTGGCTTAAAGTTATCTTAAATTTCTCTTCAAAGCACTTATATATCATTGCCTGTTCTGCCAATATTCTTTAATGCTTACAGATACAGTATAGCAGTTTGTCACTATAATAAACAGATTTTCATTTCTTGAACTTGATGTTGCTTCTCAGTGGCTTTATAGTCCCATGTTATGCCCAGAGTGTAGGATGAAGGCATAAAAGAGGCATGCCTGTTTGGCCTGTTTTTGTTCTCTTACATGCATCTCAAGAAGCACCATTCAGCTTTAGTTCAGCATGTTTTCGTCACAGCTAGCAAAGTTTTATCAATTTAAAATCTGAAATCAAGCATTCAGCAGTTAACAGCCTTCTGCTTCAGGAGAATATCCACAGTAGTTGCTGAGAGATGTATTTTTCTTAGTAACAGTTTCCCAGCCCAATTTTGTACTGGCGACCTTTTAGTCACAAGCCCTCATCTCTAACTTCCAGGCTTCTGTTGGCTCATGCTGAGCAGGTTCATTATTTTCCAACCCAGTTTTGCCACAAAAAACCCCCTTCTTGATACCAGCGTGATGCTTGGGAACAAAATGTCACAAAATGAGATGTCATCCTCTCTCCTCTCTAGTGAGATCTCCCCCTGCTGATTGCAACAGATGTTGTGATTCTGTCTGTTTATGCACGCTCAGGCTGAACACCGGCATCAAGAGCATTAAAGGTGCAACCTGTGCTACTCTAACTTGTTGTTTTTGAGAAAAGGGTAGCATGTTTTGAGTTATTGTTAATCTGCTGAACCACTAGGAGGTTGGGGCGATGAATGGGATAGCCTTTGAATTTTTGGTTTATGATAAAACACGCAGAGATATTCTGCTAAATGTAAATCTTGTAGCAAAGTCATCGTCCTGATCACTTAAAGCAAGAGGTGAGAGTCAGCTCTGTTTTTACCTCTCGAGGTTCACGGCCAGTCCCTAGTTGTACATTTTACAATATATGACACCAGAGGGATTTTGCTGCAAATCAGCAAAATTGCTTCAGATCATAAACGTGGTTAGAAGCACATGGGAAAAAGCGAAGCTGACATTTCTAGAAACAGCACATGGTGGAACGAGAAGTGAAAGGCTGATGGAAAATCTTATCATACATGTGTAGCCTATAAAAAATGTGGCAAATAGGCCACAATATTGTTGTTGTGACAGGAAGCCTTTGGGTTTCTGGGAAAGGCTGCAATATGTATTTTTATATTAAAATATGAGTTACATGACTTGCGTGTCTATCACGTACTTTAGAGTAAAATAGATAAATAATATCTGTCTCTGAGATTCTTTTCACTGTAATGCATATCAGAAACATATACAGGAGCAAGTAGCTACAGTGAACCACTGAATAATGACCCACAATATCTAACTGAGGACTAAAATGAATTAGATTTGCCTTTAGCAGAGGAGTATTTTAGCAAAGTAAGTCTAAGGAATAAAGACTAGTAAAGAGACCCCTGGTAGCCTCCGGTTGCTAATGATAAAGATCTGTTTTCCCTGACTTGTTGGTGAGCGGTTGATTGAGGTTGTTGGCTGTCAGTTGGTAAAATCAGTTCCAAAGAGGGTACTACACCAAAAAAAAACCCCAAAAATCCTCAATCGCTGAAACCTCAAAAAGTGCAATGCAAACCGGAAAGAGCGAACACTCACCTTCCAACTAATAGTTGCTTGTTAACGCTGAAACCAACAAGTTGTTTTTGTGAGGTTTTATTGTGACTTTGCAAAGCATGCAGCAGTATATTGCATTGCTTTCGACAAAGATAAATAACAAGCATACAATCATTTATAGACCTTATCTACCCGACATACTCAGAGCATTAATAAATAGATAAATATCAGTGGTAGATCTGAAAAATTACATGCAGACAAAATAAGAGCATATAAATCCTTCAGTCATTAAGGTCATATTGAGAAATAGCTTAATCTTACACATTTTCAATTAGACACATCTCAAGAAGAGTAACTTGTTGTTACCGAACAGGTACTAAATGTAGCTAAGTGGATAAAATAATTATTTACACCTGCTTGTGAACATGACACAAGGTTTTTGACTATTTGACTGTTCTTTGGTTGAACTAGAAGAAAAAAAGGTAGAGAGCATGTTTTCATTTTTGAATTCAGAGTTTAATCTCAAACTGAAAAAAGGCCTTTTCCTCTTTCATACAGTACTGGTAAGACTCTTGAACTCTTGAAATTTGAAGGTAATATAGAGCCATAAAGTGTTTCCCCCTCCCTTTAGCAGCTAACTGATGGACATATTAGTGCGAGCCTGTAATATCCAGCATGAGCTGGTGGAGGTCTAGCCTAATAGATGGATTTAGATGGACACAAATATATTGTTTAAAGTGGCACTTTGTGCTGACAAGCTTGCTGCATGAATTTAACAGGTAGAGATCCAAAGTTGTGTCCTCAGCTTGTTTCTGTAGCCACTGATTGGCTGAATAAACACAGTGCAGGTGTAAAGTTGAAAGATTTAAACTCCCAGTTATTGAGTTATGGGTTTATGTCAGAAAACTTTCCAGCTACACCCACAAGTGCAGCAATGATGTCAACACTGGAGATGGAGTGTTTCCAGTTGTTCTCAGGAAATTTCCATATTACTTATTCCCTCTGTTTCTGTTTCTCTGTGTCCTCTCCAGCGTTAAACGAACCTACCATCGACTACGGCTTCCAGAGGCTACAGAAGGTCATTCCTCGGCACCCTGGTGACCCTGAGAGGCTGCCAAAGGTACCGAAACAGTTCACATTCACATTTTGCCCATTTGCACAACAGCTTGTTGTACTTAGAATGTTTCAAAAGGACAGAAACTGTTGCTTTACAAAGATATTAATGAAATAATTTTGTGGTTGTTTTGTTTGCTTTGTATATGCTTGTTTTTTTTATATTTCTAACAAGAATATGTGTTTTTAAATCTCCTGTGGGCTGTTCTTTTACCTCTTTGTGAACCCTTTGTGTGTCAGTTCCTTAGCTCCCCGTTTACAGGGTGAATTCTTGAATCTCTTCCAGATCAGAGAGTCATATCTGATTATTTGTTTATCAGCTGAAGATCAAGCAACGTGTTTAAAGGTTCAGCAGATGTAAACAATTAGCACCAAACGATGAGCTCTGCTTTGATACCAAACTCTGTCATCTTGCTCTGTACATGCAGGATGACTTCTCTCAAAATGTGTGTGTGTGTGTGTTTTGAGCTCACAAGTTGACCTGTTTCAAGTCTGAAATTGTGTATCTGTGAAGGCAGGGGTCATGCCCTTGTAAACAGCTGCTGTTGATTGGTTCGCCATTCCTGCTGGAACTAGTCCAGGATTGGCTGTCTTTGAGTGACATCATCAAAGATCGGGCGCTGGTCACGATGTGATGGATGTGGTGATACAGCTGTGTCATCACAGTCATGGTGACACCCTGGATCAACGACATGTGTTATCAATCACATGTAATGTGCACCATCACCGTGAGAACGTGGTCGATAGTTACACAATCAACATAACTCTGACGGATTTGTTGCTTTCACTTATGGTATGGTAAACAGTAATGAGGTCACTGTTGTTTAAAAGCTGGTATAAACCTACAGTATGGTCAGGTTTAGATGATGAGTATCAAGCCACCAACCTTTTGTTTAGTAGGTGACCTGCTCTACCACCTATAGCCTGCTCTACAGCTACCCTGGATGGGGTACTGGATGTAGCTGAGTGTCATTATCATTTTTTCTTGTTCTTCCATAATATAAATTCACATAGCACTAGTTCAAGTGCTCTGCTGAGATGAGCTAGAGATACAGATGATATCTGTGCTCTCTAGTTAGCTATTTACAACACGAACAAAGGATATTATGCAGCTCACTTTTGTGATTCACTTTCCTGGTGCATGACGCCAATGGTTAAGTAATTAATAAGAATAGGACCAGTTAATTTAGGTATACTTTTGCACTAGTTAAGCAGGCACCTCTTGGTCCGCGTATACAGGCAGTTTTAACATCTGTGTTAAGACAGTTCAGCATAACTCATTACTTATGGTCCATTTATTGTTTGTTGTGTTACACTAGGCAGATTGAAAATGTGTTTTGTATTTTTAAGGCTTAACATAAATACAGAATACTTTGTGCAAAAAGTTCTTGGAGTCAGGGATGGAGATGAGGAACGAAGCCAGCCCATCAGGGAAGATTTAACTCTTTTAAAAGCCTTTCTGAGCAGGCCTGTCCTGTTTCAGCTTACTATAAATGCAATAAGTGCTGCAGAAAAATCTGTGCAGGAAATGAGGTTCGCAACCTGAAGCGTGCGATACCATAAGTGATGTTAGTAGGAGCTTCTGGTAAAGGCTGAGTCAGAGAAGTGACTGACTCACTTGTTCACGCATTTCTGCTTAATTTGTGAGCAGGAGACACACCCTGGTAACATGTAATACATGATGCTTCCAGCTTGTTTTGTTGCGTTTCACATGAAATGTAAAAGGTGGGAATAATAAACTTAGTCCACATTGAAAAATCGTATGTGTTTGAGTTGCAAAATATGCTGGTAATGTGACAAAATTGCCACTTAAGTAACTGGCGACACTGGATGCTAATTAGTTAAGTTGTATTTTCTTCTGTTTCTTCTCTTTTTATGCACATAGCAGGTGTGCAATCCATAATCCAAAAAGCTCTTCATGTAAAATGTAATGAAAAGTGAAATATTTAAAAGGGGAGTTGAACAATCTTGCCTTATCTCAGCCTTAGTTGACATATTTTCTTTTTCTGGCTTAAGTTTGTCAGTTAAAATAAAACAAATGAGCACACCGAGCAAATAAATTTATCCGTAACTACCTTAAGAACCAAATAATATCACATCTGACGCCAAAGCACCATAAAGTATTTTGGCCTGCTTTATTTGGTCTTGTCCTTATTTTATTTTATTTTATTATTTTACTCCCATCAAAACTGGTCAGGCTCATTATAAGCAACAAAAAATCTTGCAAAATATCTACAAACAAAGCTACAATTGTAGCAACCAAAGTAATGCCATGCATTGATCAGGTGACACACTGAAGCAATAGATGATATAGAGATTATTTAGAGGCAAACATGAATCTCCCAGAGATTTTCAGTCGTGGAGAGATCAAGATGAAGTTGTTCAGGAGATTGAGAAGTGAGGTTTAGGATAATAAGCGTCTGTTCACCAAGGGACATGTCACAGTTTCGTCAGGCACGGGGTAAACGATGAAACATGGCAAATGGTTCAGATCACTTTTGAATTTAGACAATGATTGACAAAAGTCTGAGAAAAAACAGTGTATAATCCCACTCTCCCACTCACCTCAGTTCTTGCATTTCTCTGAGCCTTACAGCACTGTGGAGCCAATTTACAAAAAAAAAAAAAAAAAAAAAAAGATAAAAAAATCATTGTGATGACAGAAAGCTTTTAAAGCCATACTTTATTTGAATACAAAACTCTGACTTCCTACTGCTGTACTTTCTTTGTTATTAACCGTGTTGTACAGTCAGTGCTCTCACTTTAGCACAAGGTTCATCGTACATGCTTGTGCTTCTGTATGTGAGTGTGCCTTTGTGTGTGTGATGCATGTGTGTGGCCGTTGCTGGGTAATTCATCATTTTGTAGCCATGTGGTCGATCAAACTGAGACTTCATTATTGCTGCTCACCAAAGAGAGAGAGAGAGAGAAAGAGAGAGAGAGACTGCATGTGGATTTGTCTTATCTGTTGGTGGGACGCTAGATACGTAAGAGAACAATGTGAAAATGGTTATAATGATTGTGAGTATGTGCATGTGAGTGTGTGAGCGAGATAAGTTTGGGTGATGGAATATAGTGGGGGTGTTTCGGTTGGCGCCAGAGCCATATACATGCAGTCACACACACACACACGCGCGCACACACACACACATATATGCACCACAGTCTTGGCTGCTCATCCTGAGAATCGATCAGCCCATTTATTGAAGTTATAGGAGTTTGTTTCCAGGCCTAAAAAGAAGACAGACGGACAGACAAACAGACGGGGCAGTGGAGTGTGTGAGAGGATTACCAGTGGACAGCCGATTCGATAATTGTTCAGTGAACATTTAAGGGATTTTGTTGGCTACACACACACAAACACACACACCGATATTCAGCTGCCAGTTTGTGTCACTGTGATCTCTTCAGCATCAAGCCATATGTATGTGCATGTACACTTTCTGTATACAGCGACGCACATATGGGCCGTCAAGCCTGAAGACACATACAGTAGGCTGTGTGTGATTGCTGTCGTTTTATTTTGAAAAGTGTTTTCTGTAGTGGTTTCCATCTTTTTTAACCTGGTTTTTAATTCGTGAAAAGTGAATGATAGTTATGAAAATCTCCCATCAGATGCTCATTTTAAGGTTATATTTGTTCAGATAATAATGACGACTCTATCTTGGGTGGAGATACATTTTGTAAAATCGAGGGCTAAATTTTGCATATGCACACTGACCCACAATTTGTCATCTGTGTGGCTGATTGCTCAGTCCTCACCAATCAAAACTTTTCTATTAAGTTTCATTAAGTTCATTTTGAAAATTATCCACCCTGCTATAGTAAAAAACATGATAAGTCCGGCTCTGCTTTAGGGTGGACCCAAGCATGCAGTGTTCTCGGTTTATCCCTCCAGTTGAGCGTCGTGTCTCACAATGAGAGACACGACGCTCAACTCGAGGCTTCAAAAGCAGTCCGCAAATTCACTTTAATTAAGTTTTATTTAGAGCCAAATCAAAACAAGAGTATAAGAATAACATTATAAGATAAAGACACAAACAGGTGATGGTACAGTGTCTTAATGGAAGTGAATTAGTGCAGTTCACACATTTCTATCTTTCTTTTTCTTTGGTAAGCGGTTATTTGGGAAGCATATTTTTACATTTGGAGCATCAGTCGCTCTCTTTTCCTTAAGTTCAGGTTTTGGGTGTACATGGTTTTAAAGGCTGGCCAGTTTGTGTCACCCTTGTAAGACTGGTGACTTTCTCTGGTGACTCACTCAGCTGACATTGCTATGCAACTCCTTTTGATGATGTCATACACCACTGAGGTCATGTCATCAGCATCACCAATATGAGTAATTCTGGTGACGCATAAACACATATATTTGAAACTACCTTATATCTGTGTGTGTGTCACACCTATCTTTGTTGATACCACCTCACTAGCTATGAGAAGAAATGAAATCGAAAACCTCGAGTCCTAACACGATCTTTTAGCAAGAGAAGACGTTCCCTAAAGGACGTGCGTATGTTTGAACACGTCAGTACTTCTGTATCTGTGTGTGATCGTACCTGATATTCCCCGTGAGCCCACATGTAAAGTATGACATCATCTCACTGCGAGGTGTGACCCTGCATGTACGGCATCCCTAATGGCGCATTAGAAGCGGATCGGGCAGCTAATGTGCCAGCATTAGGGAAAAATAAGTCATGTGTGTGCCGTGTCTGTGCCGGCCTGGCACACGCACGTTACGCACACATCTGACCCCGCAGAGACTCGGCTCAGCATTTCCTGGTCCTAATGCATACGACATGTGTGTGTGTCTGCGTGTGTGTGTAATGTATGGTTATCGCATTAGTGCTGGTCATAACTCAGACAGTAAAAGCACCTAGACACCTCCTGTTATTCTTTCTCTCTGCCAGCAGATCTGCCTTCCCTTTAGCTAACCTCCCGCCTTTCTCGCTCTCTCTCTGTGAGTCTGGCAGCCGACCTGTTTGTCTGCATTTTTACCCGAAACAGACAGGAATAGATTATGCTAAAGGTTACAAAAGTCTGGAGAAGCAGTTATATAAACTCAATCAAGGACTTGCATCCTTTATTCGACCCAATGTTGAGTTGGAAAAGAGACAAAACACAGACAAAAAAATGAAATGACAAATGAGTGTTTGTCAGATATATATTCCATAAATACCTGACAATAGATTAAATGTGGCATCATCAGAAAAGAATCAAGCAGAGATAAAAAGCTGTAAAATTGGACTTTATTGCAGCAATTACAGTAAACAAAGGGATTCGTGGTTAAAAGGTAAACATTTCATAGATGGTTTCCATCACTTGTCATAATTCGTCCTTATCCGCAGTAAGCCGAGACAGCAGTTGATGGGCAGAAACCCGAAGGAGATGGTTGATCCAAAAACACCCCACTAAGTTTTGATTTGGTGGTTTGCATGTCAAAAACATCCGTGCAAACATCTAAACTTGGACAGGATAATGCAAATAAGTAATAAAGTCCAATCTCTGTACCTAAACTTTACATGCAAATCACCAAATCAGCTGTATGCCACTAACTCAGATGAACAGTTTATAAACTGAAACCTGAAATATTTACTCACGTACAAACTTTTTAACCAAATTTGAACTTTTTAACCCGTTTTTGAGGCGGCTGCAGGTTGTCAGGGCCCTTAAGACGTCAAAACTGGATCGTTTGTGCCTTTTGACAACCCGCTAAGTCAGCTAAACGTAGCTGGAAAGGTTATTTATCTGTATTAGCCAGGAGGTAATCCGACGAACATACTTTCCTATTTACGGACAAGCACAACCTGAGAGATTAAGTAGGTGATGTATGTGTGCATCTAAATATGAACAAAGTATTCAGAGTGCATCGATTCCAGCAGTCAGACACTTGAATGATGCAGCAGCCAAAGCCTGCAGACCTGATAATGATGATGTTACCAGGGGATCATCTTTCCTTCCCGTTTATCAGCTACTGGCCTTACTGGAACCACTCGAACAGTCAGGATCGGATTTCTGTGTGTGTGTGTCCGTATGTGTGTGTGTGTGTGTGTGTCTCAGCTCACCAGTCTAATAATGAGAGGTTAACAGAGAGGCAGCCAGACCATAATAATGTGTAAGAGATTGAATTTAGCACCGTGGACAGGCACACTAAAACTGCTGACTGGCTCTGTGACCTCACACACACATACACACACACACACACACTGATGGAGAGGCAATATGTTCCACCAGGCACAAACTCGCAGGAGAGCACACATGCGGCCAACTGTAAGTACGTGTGTGAGCGTGTCACACGGCGCAGGTTAATACTGTGAAGCACAGAGTAATTTTCTCTCTGTCACCGGGCAGCCTCACGCTGTGGAAACGACAACACATTAACTGTTAAACAAGACACCTTAGACCCCGAGGTGGGCGCAGAGAGAAAGAGGAAGAAACCAAGAGGGCGGGCGGGTGAGGAAGTGAGGAGAGACAATAAAGAGGCTTGGCAAAAGAGCAAAATAGAGTGGAAGACAGAGGAGACGGTTCCCAGCGTGTGTGCAAAATGGAAGTGGTGGAGAAATACGTGAAGCTGGATTAGGAAAGCAGAAGAAGAAGAAGGGGAGGGTGTGGGGAAGACTGAGATGAACAAGTGGGGGAGGGTAAGGCATCAAATCTCAAATAACTGATTTCACTTTTCATCACAAGGTCCAGAAAATGTGAATGAAAATGAGCTTAATCTGGATCAAATCAGACTTTGTTTATTTCTGACATTTGGTCACAAATTCAGAAGGTCATCCGGCCTGTTAAACAAACAGAGACCAAAACTACACACGTGACTGTTGTCTGTTTTGATCAGAGATACACAGCAGAAGAGCCTGCAGCACTTTAGATTGACTTCAGAGTATATTTTAAATACCTGTCACCTTAAGATGTCATTAAGATGCACAGGCACATAAAAGCACCTGACTTGACAGCAGGTAATCTGCCTTTAAAAGGACTGAGGAGCAATTTGTTTATCGTGAGTAGATGGTAAAATGGATGTGAAGTAACGGGGAAAGGGAATGCACATGTGTATCATTTAGCAACTATTATAAGTGGAAATGGTAGGTGTGCCTTCATGTGTGTGTGAAGCTCAATTTTACTTTATGCATTCATACTTCCTGTCTCTTAAGGAAATGTAAGTAGACAGAAGGAGACAGTTACAGGTGATTAACTGTAATACGTGCTGCTGTCTTCAACTTTTCTCTCTCTTTGTGTCAGGAGGTCATTCTGAAGAGAGCAGCAGACCTGGTGGAAGCCCTCTATGGTTTGCCTCATAATAACCAGGTACACACACACGCCGCATGGAAAGAGGGAAATCAGTACTTTGCTGTTGCGTTTATTCCGAAACACTTTCTTCTTCCTGCAGGAGATCATCCTCAAACGTGCAGCAGACATTGCAGAAGCTCTTTACAGTGTTCCACGAGGACACACCCAGCTTTCCGGTTCAACTCACACCGGCATGATGGGAGTCAACTCCTTCACCGGGCAGCTGTCCGTTAACGTATCCGAACCCTCACAAGCCAATCAGGGTAAGAATTTTTATTTATACTGTTTAGCAATTGCCATTAAATATTTGACACCACTACAGCACAGCCTAAAAACACTATATCAGCTAATTTTTATATTACATACTTGCAAGGACATGTTTAAAATCTGTTTACAGGTAACTTTGTAATTTGTTGGTTTTAATAAATCGCAGGATATTTGTTCCTTATAAGCCATCTCAAAGTATTTATTCTCTATAAACATATATATATATTTATGTAAACATACAGAATCTGAAGGCAAGACTCAACATTTTTGGTCTCTGTTTGTAGCTGCCTAACCTACTGACCAATCATGTTTAAACAGGCTTTAGCCACACCTTCTTCCTCTTAGTCTGCTCTTTTTAGAGGTCACCACAGCAGATCATCCCAAGCATCCTCCTGTGTCACACCAAAGCTCTGCATGTCACTACATCCACAATCCTCCTCTGAGGTCTTCCTCTTTTCTTCCTGCCTGGCAGCTCCATATTCAACATCCTTTCTTCCTTATATCCACTTTCCCTCCTCTGCACATGTTCAAACCATGTCAATCTTCCTCTTGGCTACAGGCAAAGAAAAAAAGTCAGTGTGCAAAGCAAAAGAGGGATTTTATTTTCTAAAATTCTACCTAAAACCAATTGTCAATTTAGTTTTGTTGATTCACTATTTTAAATTTTAATTTAGAAAAAAGAACAATACATGGAAATGGAAGTCTGTTCCTTGACTACACTGGAAACCCTGGAAATCTCCAGTGTTACTTCCAAAAACAGAGGTCAACACACTCCATGCTTCCCATGAGTCGAGTTGTGTATCATAAATGCTCTTAGTTTGCATGACTTCAGTGATTTTTCCATATTTCCGGCAGGTTTTGTACGCAGCAGCAGTAGTGTGTCACCCCACGGTTACGTGCCCAGCTCCACACCTCAGCAGACCAGTTACACCTCAGTCACCAGCACCATGAATGGCTACGCCAACAACACCGGCATGACCAACCTGGGAGGCTCGCCCACTTTCCTCAATGGCTCTGCAGCCAACTCGCCTTATGCTAGTGAGTGGATCTGTGCACACTTACAATGCGCTTGCACTGCTGCCATTTAATTTCAGGTGCTCCACACTGCCCACATACACCGTCAGTACCTTCAGACTCACAGATGAAAGCAATGCCATGCACACACATACAAATGCATACTGAACAGCGCACACGTAAAATGCCTGTGGACAGAAAGTGAAAGTCTCAGATGTGCTGAGTGGAGATTCCCCCATGGGGCTTTCTGTCGCAGCGTCTTCAAAAACAATCACCAACTCACGGCTCATCGCTCCATTTTGTCCTCCGTCCATCTCCTCTCTCCTTCCCAGAGTGCCTTTTATCTGACAGCCACACCTTTTCTCTCTCTGTTAGTTAATTGCATCTTATTTCCATTTAGCAGAAAGGAAGACCAAAAAAAAAAAAAACAGAGAGGAGGAGTGGAGACACGTAGAGAGAAGCGGGATTTTTTTTGTTCGAGAAGAGTAAAGTGGAAGAGTGGAACCTTCTAGTGACACTTCCCATGAAGTTCATTTAAAGCCACATACAATAGATGGACATCTGACAACTCTGGAACCTGATTTGTTTACGATGAAAAGCTAATTTTGCCTGTATTTTCACCCCATAACCAGACTTTATATCTCCCATAATGTGTAAACTAAAACTATTAGTTTCTGAAACTTTAATCGTTTTTCTTTTCATTTCTGTTTGCTCTCCCCTGCCTCTCCAGTTGTTCCATCCAGTCCTACTATGGCCTCCTCCACCTCTATTCCCTCCAACTGCTCCTCCTCTTCTGGTGTCTTCTCCTTCTCTCCAGCCAACATGGTGTCAGCAGCAGTTAAACAGAAGTCCGCATTTGCTCCGGTAGTCAGGCCCTCGTCGTCCCCTCCACCCTCCTGCACCAGTGCCAACGGCAACGGGCTTCAAGGTAATTTACCATGTCAGTCCATCATATGGTGCTTAGAGGTAGGATTTTCCCCAGCGCAGGAGTTTAGGATGATTTCTGTTCCTGTTTTTTCAACTAGTCACATCATCCTTACTGGATTGTGAGAACATGCACACACTGTTTTAGAGTTAAATATTTTAGATTAATGAGTTTCTTTGGTCCAAACCGAAAGGTCCCAACATCCCCTGTGGCGTTAGTGTTTATTAGTGAAATATCGGAAGAGCTATTGACTGGATTGCAATGAAAACGGGTACAATGCTATTCTAAATAGACTCAATTCAAAGTCAGAGTCTGGAGAGTCTGCATGCTTATGGTAATAAGGTGATTCTGGGCTAAAATGACTTTCACTCATTAGTATTAATTTTCTCTTTGCTGCACTGCAGGCCTGAAACACTGCAAGCAACAATATCTGTGGTGTAATGAGGCTTATCCAGCTTTGCAAAGTGAACTGATCAGATTAAAAAAAAACCTAAACTATTTCTCCTCTGTTAAACTGGCCACTTTTGAATATCAAACTATCCCTTCCAAATCTTTGACTTGAATGTGGGAAATTCTGTTGCGTTGTCACATAACATAGCCCTTATACACCGACGTAAGTTTATGACTGGAAAAGGGAGGAAAATGTAAACCCTGAATTTTAATTCAGAGTTCTAAAGGTGCAGTTAATGGGCCAGTGGCAGCATTTTATGAAGCTGCAAGTGCAACAAGAAAAGAATCCAATGCTGCATTTTATTCAGTCGTAGCTCATGTCACACTGCGCTTTATAGCAGCTCAGAATGAGACCAAGGCAACATTTCTCTTCTGTTTCATAGCAGACTAAACGTCATCCAACACTAACAAACACAGCTGCTATTAAGAAATGTTGCAGTCTCTATAATGGTTAAAATGCTATAAACAAACACAAAGATGACAGCCATCTTCCAATGAAACAGTCAAATGCTAAATAACTGTTGGATGTTAATATGTGCAGCCCTCGGCTTTTTTTTGACTCCCTAAGGCCTTGGTCACACAGGCCTAGAGACTAGTTAGCAAACTGCTGCCAACCTGCCATTGCTATGGAAAAGTATGTGCTACCTAACCAAGCTGGTTCAACATTTCTGGATGTTGCTACTTCTCCCTAGTTGAAATCAGTCACATAGTTGGTGCTGCATGGACTAGATGTGTACTTGATTCAACACAGCTGATTTAAATGATTAAATTACCTCCTCAACATGTCTTGAAGTTCTCTAATTATTTGATTCAGGTGTATTGACCCTCAAACCTGCAGGGCATCAGCCCTTGAGGGCTGGAGTTGCCCAGCCCTTCTGTAGACAGACTTGTCAACAAACACCATCCATCTACTTTCCAAACTGTAGTAAAACTGTGAGAAGTGCAACACAAAATGGAATTGCAGATTGCCACAACATGTTAGCTACAGGTATAACTTTACTTTCAAGGCAAAACTTCTCTGTTACCAGTTTGTGTTGCAGTTTTTCAAGTTGTACTACCACCCAGCAATTAGTTAGCAAGTATTTGCAGACGTACATAAAAAATAACAGACGGCAATCATAACTTTGGTGATTTGTTAGAGCCACCAACCTCCACTGGCCTGTTGCAACCACTGCCAGCCATTTGTATCATGTCCAATATTGCAGACAAAGTGCACATTTAGAAACCTCTTTGGGAGCAATTTCATGGTTGCCAACAGGTCTCTAGGCTGTGTAAGTAAGAGTAAATTGGAAAGCAATGATCAAAACTTTATTTAAATAGCTTTTTTTTTTTTTTTTTTTTTTTTTTTTTTTATTTTTTTTTTTAAAAATAATTTTTTTTTTAGTTTTTTTTTTTTCTCTTTTTACATACCTCAAATCAC
>VUQR01035531.1:36197-46526 GCA_015108515.1 Hemichromis elongatus
TTGATTAATAGTTTGGATTAAAACATTTTCAGTTCTTTCTCCTGTCTTTTCTTTTTACTTCTAACCTCCGCTCTTTTTTTATTCCTCTGACCTGTCACCCTTCCCTTATCATTTCTCCGTTCCTCTCTCTACCAGATCAAACATTTGTGGACTCTAGCAAGTACTCAACAGCCAGCTCTCTACAAGGCCTGGCCTTCACCTGAAGTATGTTCCTCTACTGATTCTTCCTTCAGCTCTGTTAACTCATTACATTGGAACATTTACTCAACTAATTTCACTGAAGCAATCATTGCCGTGTTTCACATCTTCCACTGAACGATTGCTCAAACGCTCTCCTGCTTTTTCACCCTTGTACGGCTTTTTTTCCCTCTCTCCCGCCTCGTTGCCACCTCTTCATTCTTCTAGTGTCCAGATCAAGTAATTGCTGGGTAACTCCTCCTGTCTTCCTATTGGTTGGGAAGAAAGACGGGAAGTTAGATATTTACAAAGCCCCCCACCCAAAAAAGACATTTGGCGTGGAAAATTTATTGCTCAACATCATTGACTTTGTGTAGCTGTATGTGAGCGTGTGTGTAGAGTGAGCATGTGCGGGGGTGTGGGAACTCAAAGCATAGCCTCAAAGCACAGCTGAAATAAACACATCCCACTTACCGCTACACACACACACACACACACACACTTTTCTCTGTCACAGACACTGGGTGATCACACACTGGCAGCTTACTAGGGAGCGATCAACAATGACAGCTGTTCGACTCTCTTGACAGTTTTTACAGTCAGTTTACCTGCCCCATGGTGTGTGTATGTGTGTGTGCGTGTGTGTGTGAGAGAGAGAGAGAGAGAGTGACTGAAAGGAAAAAACTGGAGGTTTGACTGAAACAATTTTGTCATGCTGATACTAAAAAAAATCAATGCTTTTTTAAATAGTTTTCACCCACTGTGAAATAAAAAGCTGTTCAGTTAATAATTTCTCCAATTTGCTGTGCACATTTCATGGGAACATACATCTGTATTCAAAGCAACATTATGGGGGCCCCGCCAAGGATAATGTGCAGGGCAAAGGTAGGGGTCAGGCAAGCAGTAGTTGTGGTTATGGTTGGGGTAATTCTCCAGGAAGTGAACATAATGTCCAAAGTAACGTCCTCTGAAGTGATGGAAACGCGGCTCCGTGTGCACGACGCGTATGTGTGTGTCACTTTTGGGCTGAGCTCTGATTCTCACATGTTGACACCCATCCCTCGGGTTTACAACAACACGCATTCCGTGATGCAATCTGTCAGGCACACATTAAAAAATACAGTGAAAATATGCCAACTGTTGCTGTGCAGAATTAAATGTGTGTGAGCTTAAAGATGCGTCCCCGCACCACTTTACTGATTTATTTGTCTATTGATGTTTTAAATGTCGCTTTGGTCACACAGCTGCGCAGATGGGAAAACATATTGATGTATTTAGAGGGGGGATTTTTTTATGATGATGAAATATTTGGCTGTGTTTTTTACAGTTTATTTTTCCTTCTCTTCCCCTCCTTCCTCTCCCTCTTTTCTTTTTTTTCTCTCTCTCCCTCCCAACAGCAATCCCGGGAATGATCGTCCCACCCATGTAAAGGTGTGTGTGTGCATGATTTTGTGTGTGTGTGTGTGTGTGTGAGAGAGAGAGAGAGAGAGAGAGTTCAACCAAGCACACTCTCACTGATCGTGGTGGAGGCTTCAGTGCGATTCTGACTCCAGTCAGCAATGGAAGGAGCTGTCCCGATCTGAAGGAACAAACCCAACTCAGGCCCTTTCTAACACAAAAAACCACAACTTCAAGAGAAAAAAAAAAGAAGAACAAAAAACAAACTGTTTGCAAGAAAATAAGTTGTTTAGACTTTGTACACCTTGATGCTTTTTATAGGAGAACGGCCACGCCTCTTACAACTCTCCAAGGACACAGGAAGTGTATTTATTTTGGAGAGAATCCACTTCCTCCCATGAGTGTTTGTTGACTTTTATCTTTTATTTTCATGCAACAGTTTATGTGTGATAATCATCTTCTAACTGTAACCTACACGAGGTGGTTTCTATTTAAGAAGTTTTGTCTTTAATGAAGGAGTATAATGTGAAGCATACCTGATAATGATGAAAGTGATGATGAGTCAAAATGATGATGAAGTCGCAGGGTCAAATCCAGCCAACACAGACAAGCCAAACCAGACACACACACTCACACATGATTTTACTTCTCTTTGCCAAATCCTTGCCACCATCAAGGGGAAAAAGGAGGAAGCTTCTTGTCTGCATCTGATGCTCCAGTTTTAGCCATTTGAGACGTTTACTTTGAGTGTCCTCAGCATACATCTGTCCTGCATCTCCAGTCTTTCAGCCAACAGACAACTCAAGAGAGATTGAGACTTGCTTTACTTGTAGTAGAAGATAGATTTGACAGTAGATGCATGTAAAAAGGAAACAAATGATCACAGATCCTGTCCCACACAGTAGCACATTATTTTTGGGTGCCAATAGCAGCTTCACTGCTCAGGATTTGACCCCAAACCTCGATTACCACTGTTACATTAACTGGTTGAGACGGATACAGCCGCAGAGACCTCTATGAGAGGGAGAACATGTCTTAAAAGACTCCTGCAATTTTGACTTTTTATTTTGATGTGTGAGATTTGTTTTCTTGGGTTTTGTCATAATTGAAAAAATATTTCTTTGGTTTTTTGGTTTGCTGTGTTTGTTCATGTTTTTTTTGTTTTTTTTTTTCATTTTGATCAGACGGCCAATCAGATTGTGCTCCATTTCATCTGCCTGCTTTTTCATCTAGTTTGATTTGAAACTTGAGTGGGAAAAGTGCTGCGCTGCAACAAATGTCAAGTCCAAAACATTGCAACTGAGGATGAAGAACAATCTTTTTTTTCAAAAAGCGTTTGTGAAAACATCTGCCGACGAGTCCTAGCAAGAAGAACAGCAACATTAGCCCTTTCAGCAGCTGCACTAAAATGAAGAAAGCTTACATTTTTGTAGTGACCGCAGTAATACAAGCGTGAGGATGTTAAAGAGCAACACAAGTCAACATTGAGTTTCAAGAATGGGTCAACAAAACATGAGATACTAACAAAGAGTTGCTCTTCATTCCACCTGAATCAAGTCGTATTTGTGCTTAAACATTAGTTTCATTTAGTTTTTTATTTTTACTTATAGAGCATCAAATCACAGCAGTATTCACTTCAAGGGGCTTTATATTGTAAAGACTAAAATATTAGAAAGAAATCTTAACAATCAGACAACCCCCTATGAACAAGCACTTGGCGACAGTGGGAAGGAAAAACTCCCTTTTAATAGGAGGAAACCTCCAGCGAACCAGGCTTAGGGAGCAGCGGCCAACCGTTGTGACTGGTTAGTGGTGAGGGAAGGAAGACAAAACACACAAGAGAGTAAAAGATTAATAATAGCTAATGATTACATGCAAAGTTGTGTATGCACATATAGAGAATGAAATGATCACCGACATCACTAAACCGTAATTCATAGTTTTGTTAAATCAATAAAAAAGCCTTGATATATTGTGTAATCCTGGTGTCTATGTTAAATTCAAATGACTCATCGGTTCAGTATTTTGCACTATTTGTGACCTGAGGTATAAAAATGGCATTTTTTGCAGCGCAGAACAATTAGCCAGCACCTTGTCTTAAATGCTCGCTGTGTGAAAACTAGCTGCAGTGTGTTTTTTCTACAGTCTCGAAGTCTTAAAATATGATGTTATTTTTGCCAAAGCCCTTTTTAAGACATTTATGCTTAAACAGTCTTACGCCACAATTATTATTTTGTTTTTTGGGTTTTTTTCTTGTCACACATTGTAAAACATAAGAATGCCATTTCAAGTTATCTGTCTGTGCTTAATTGGAGCATCATTTTTAGCCCCGCAGCAGGTATTGCTCACAATCACATCTTCCCCGCACTGGTTGTGTAGCATGCCAAATGTGATGTCACAACAGCCCAGTCACTGTTTATACTGGTGCTCGTCCTGAATGATAGGTCCCGCCATTCGAGAAAAGCCTCAACATCAGCCTGGGTTCAGGCTCATTCTTCTCTTCCTCTGGGAATCTCTCACTTATGTCTTCAACCTGCTACGACAAACTGAAATGACAATAAACGCAGAGCGCTCAAGCAGTGACATCACTTTTGGCACCTCAAACAGAAATCTGAAAGTGAATTTGATTCTGAACTGAACAGAAAATCCAACTATCACCTATTCAATATACAGATGTCATCTGCAGTTATAGCCTGAGGTGTTGTGGACCTAGAATGCCATAATGTTACTGCTAAGAACAGTGAAGGAAACACTTAAAATGCCTCAATTCGTACATTCACCTCATCAGCCAAGGGACAGTAACCAGTAAGCGAGTAAAGCAAAACCCAGCAACTGGGATTAAAAACACTTAAAAAAAAAAAATCAGTAGAATGTCTTAAAATTTAACTCTTGAGATGTTAGGAAGCAAAAGAAAAATCCTGAAAACTCACCCCTCTGTAGAGCCACAGATGTTTCTTATTTTATTTGTGTCTCATGTCACGATTAAAATGTTATAAATTAATCTTATTTGTTTTTTGTATTATAGTGTCTGTTGTTAAAAGCCATACTTCCACTGCTAATTTCAATCAAACTAAAATAAGCCATGGTGTATTTTTATGTTGCGTTAAGAGGCGGATGTTTTTTGTCATAATGTCGTTTGTATCATTCTTGTTACAGTTAGCACCATTTTTTTGTTGCATTATGTAGATGTAGTGTTTATGAATATGACCTTATGATTATCCGTGTTTGTATTCCATTTGATGGATTTTAGGATTGAACAAAGTTGCTCAATGAAGGCTGAAAGGGATAAAGGAAAATTCTCCTGCTTCAGCGGGTTTTATGTCCTCTCTTTGCTTCCTTCCTCTGTTCATTCACCCTCCTCCCCCCGGAACATTAAATCTGTATGTTTGCCCTCTTTTTCTTCTTTCCCTTCACTTACCCTTTAAATCAAATGAGCCACCTATTTATTTTATCTCAAATATGGGTCTGGTGACCACTCTTCTGTTTGTGGAGTGCCTGTGAGTGTGTGTGACTGTCTGTCATCATTTTCAAAGAAAAGTGTGACGTTCAAAGTCCGAGGAATTTTTTTTCTTCTTTTTTTTTCTTTTTTTTTAATAGTACATATATAAATACCTGTACAGGGAGGTCTAAATAGAGCGTTTTGTTAAAGGAAGTAAGATCCAAAGCACTTGTCTAACAAAAGTAACACCATTTATCATGGCTTGTCTGCGTTCGGGCTTAGAGTGGTGGGCATCTTCTACACACACGTTATCAGCAGTATCAGTATGGAGGGGAAGAGTACAGAGGAAACTACTGTAAAGATGATTTTTTTTCTCATTATTTTGAACTTTGAAGTGTAAAATAACTTTTTGACTCTCACTATATTTAATTAAAGTGCTTTCTTCTCTGTGAAAAGGAGTCAGTTGCTGTCTCTAAAGTGCCACATAGAATGCAACATGCAGCACACGCATGCAAGGAGAAGATACAGATGAGGAAAATACTTCATCACCTGTGTCTTGTTACCCTGCTGTGTCCACTTCTCCTAGTTACCCTTGTGTTCCCCCCAGTTTTTTTTATCAGTGCCTGTCATCCTACCTGTGTGTGTTCCCTGGCTGTTAAGAAGTCCTTTGGATTGGTAGGCCTTTAAAATACAGCCCATGACTTTCAGTGTAATTCCTTGAGAAATAAATGGGATTTCAGTCTAGTTTATCTGAAGTTACAAAGTCATAATATTTATCTACATATTATTACTGGCAGACAAGCTAGAATAAGGATGTAAAATTTCAACTTTTTAAAAGAAAAAAATACACTTTAAATAATTTTGAAACACTGTAAATCAACTACTTTGTGTGGCTCAGCCTTACCTTTTGATTTATGCATGCGATAAGGGCTGGTCTCCCTTCCTACTTACAAAAAAAAAAGAAACCTTCCTGGAAATTCAATACTACTTAAAATTGCATTCAGTATTTCAGTATAATTATTTTTTTTTTAAATCCTAAAGTTCTGGAGTACTTACTATTCCTTACAGTGTAAGTAATAGTGTTAGTAATAATTGATTTTAGGGGAATTACACTGTTTTTGGGCTGTGCCAGAATGGGCAATATTGGGCAATATTATAAAGTGATCCCAATAGATTCTTTGTGTGTTTCCTTATGGATCCATCTGCATTAAAGGTGCACTGTAAATTATCTTTTGCCTGATCCTGCATGCTACATTTGGCTCCTAAATCCACACTTCATAACAGACTGTCATGTGATAGCAAACCACAAAACGCACAGGTCTCCACCGTTTATCTATGAAACCACTCAGTATCAATGCAACTGATAAATGATGGACATGGTTATTATTCTTTCTCTGATATGACCTTTTACAGTATCACTTAAGGCATTGCTCAGGCTTTGCTCCCTCATTGTTCACTTATTTAAAGCAGTGAGATGGAACCTTTAGAAATATATAGCTAGACTTGTTTATCATGCCCCACGGCTGCATTTTAAATTTCATGTCCTTGGCCTTTGGCTAAAAGCAGTATTTTATTCTGCTACACAAAAATCAACCAAAAAAATCTCAGTATTGCTTTGGACGCAGCCGTAAAATAAGAAATTGGGTGTATAAAGAGATTTGTATGCCATCAGTTTTCTTTTATATGGATAAACCGCTGTTCTAATTAGGGAGAACCTATGATTGTTCTTTTAGTGTTTAGGTATAAACACAAAACAAGCAGCAAAAAGCAAAGATGAAAAACAGCACACAGAGACTTTGGCCACAGTGATTCTACTTTAAGAATATGAAGCTGTAGAAATAGAAGCTGTAGGCTGACTGCTCCTCGCCGCCTTTGTTACCTGTTGAAGTTCAGGCTCTGTCTGCTGGGCTGGGGTCAGCAATCACGCAGCTTTAAAATCACTCTCGGATCTTGGCTAGCTTAGCGTTAGCATGCAGTCTATGCAGTTGCTTGCAAAACGCATAAGCTGTGTTAGCAGCATAATGAGGTTGTTTCCATTCTGCAGTTTGAACTTTACCATTGTGTTCTTGTCCCTTGGTGCAATAAAAATGAAAGTCATTTCCATATCCACACTGTAGTCTGTAGTCTTCCTCCAATTCCAAAGAACTGAAACATTGGGATTCAGTTGTCTGAAAAACCGGTTCTTGATTCCCATCCCTAGCAGCCACTTGTGTTTTGAATTCATGTAACTTAACCTCTCTCTCTATTTTTTTAAATGAATTTGTAGCCTGGGAGTATTCTAGTATTCACATCAACTCACTAGTGTTCGATGTAATATGTTCCTTTGTAACTTTTCATTGCTATAACATCATCACATAACACAGTTATGCAATGATGTAATAAACTACTGTACTAAATTCAGTAATCACATTAGTAGTTACAGTGGTTCTTCAATTATCTGCATGGTAGAATATAAAATGTGCCTTTCTTCCTGCACAGCAGCTGATTTCAGCTTGTGTTCACCAGGGAGGAAAATGATGGAGTGATCTACTATTTTTTGAAAGTGGAGGTATGGACATTACTTCTATTTTTATCGTATGACTAGATAACAGGGTAATGATGAATTGCAAACTACATCCAGGACAGAAACATCTCCACTGGTGCTAACATAGTATCTACTCTTTGCAGGGACACAAAGCTTTTCAAACCTGAGTGACATTAAAGCTGAGTGTGTGCTGTAATAGGCCCAGCAGCCGAAGCCTGATATTCAGCAGGTAACAAAGACAGTGAGGAGCAGTAAGACTTGGAGCACTGTAGCCTCCACTTCTACCTGAATCTATTTCTACAGCAGAATCACAATGGTAATCACTTTAAAGTCTCTCTGGGCTGGTTTTCAGTTTTGTGTTTTTGGCTTTGAGTTCAGACTCACACACTGAAAGAAAGCTTGTATTTGTGTCATCATTAAGATAGGAATATATGTCAGTGTGTACAGCTGTAAGATTTATATTTATAATTGTAATTATGTGGTAATGCATGAACTATAGCAAGCAGTGTCACTAACTGCTTTGTTTTACACTCATGTTTTACACACACAGCCAATTTTGAATCACCAGTAATTGTTTTGGACTGTGGAAGAAAGCTGGAGTAGACCACACAGCCATCGCAAAAACATGGAAACTCTGCACAAAACAGCCCCAATGGAGAACTTTCTCACTAGTAACAAACCAACCACCAGCTAACCGGTGCAACACAGTGCAGCCCCCCCAAAAAAATCAAAATAATCTTCATTGTATTTCATTACATGTGAAATGTGAAACATTTGAACATTCCAAGTATACTGAAAGTTCAATGTCACCTTCTACACAGTCATCCTTTTCCTACTGACTGTGAAGAGAAGAACAAAGAACAATTTCACAGCTGAGTCATAATAAACAGTTCCATGCCAAAATATTTGTCTCAGATACTGACAGATGAAGTGTCCTGGTGCAGTCAGTGAGTGCAGTATTATTGGTAAAGGGTTTAATGTGTAGTTTCTTTTGATTTTCAGGCACGTCATAGTCTTATGTAACTTACCATGAAGAAAATATCCAAATCTTCACTCATATGAACAGATATAAAACATAATAATTTCGGTTCCTTTTCAACTACACCAAGCTGCACAGCAGACTGTGCAAATTTTGCAGACATTTTTTGCAGAAAGTCAATCTAACCGCACACTTTTTGCTGATTTCAGCACCTGAATTGTTTCCAAACCAAGAATGTAATAACTTAATTTTTGGTATGTGTTTTGATTAAGATTACACCAGAGAACTCAAAACAAATAATATGATAAAAAAAAAAAAAAAAATGACTGCACAGTTCTTGCTAATCAAGTTTTGCTGACCAGAAATGGTGTTTGGAAAATTTAACTGTGATTGTCCCGTTCTTTCCCACATTTTACAAATTAAAGTTTGTCAAGCGTCTGTCTAAGCAGTGAAGGCAACCCAACAACGGCCATCAGTTTGGGAATGGTTGCTTGAGGTTGCAGAGATCGCCAAGTAAAATTATTTGCAAAAAAGTTGCTGCACCAAAAACCTTGTGATTAGTTTGGTCACCCATCCTCTTCACCCCAACTAAGATGTTTTAATCAACATGTTTCAAAAGGTTCAATTTGTACTTTCATTTCCTTTTTCAGTTAGCGTCACATTTTTCACAGCTTCTCTACTGGTCTGCAAATAAGAGATTAGATTAGATGAAACATTATTAATTCCAGCGTCAAGTAGAAAAGCACTGACAGAAGTTGCGTGTTACAGAGTTGGAATATGAAATAAAGGGAAATGAGAGTAACGATATGAACATAAATATACCATATATATACATATATAAATACAGAATATATAATAGGGATAAATGGTAAATGGCCTGTATTTGTATAGCGCTTTTACTAGTCCCTAAGAACCCCAAAGTGCTTTACATTTCAGTCATCCACCCATTCACACACTGGTGATGGCAAGCTACATTGTAGCCACAGCTGCCCTGGGGCACACTGACAGAGGCTGCCAGACACTGGCGCCACCAGGCCCTCTGACCACCACCAGTAGGCAAAAGGTGAAGTGTCTTGCCCAAGGACACAATGACCAAGACTGTCGGAACTGGGGCTCGAACCGGCAACCTTCCAATTACAAGACAAACTTCCAACTCTTTGAGCCACGATCACTCAAGGGATATGTAGGAATACCAATGGATTGCACATTTAAGTGAGTCTATTGCACAGTAATTATTGCACAGTGAAATTTAAAAAAAAATATTGCAAATATTGCATAGTGAGGAAAAAAGCACTACAGCTCAGCTGCTCCCGCCCTTCTTTGTCCTCCTGTTTCCCCTCCCTCTCCCCTCCAATGAGGAGTTAAACAGTTTGATGACGTGTGGGACAAAGGAGTTTTCAAGTCTGTTGGTTCTTGACTTTGGGAGAAGCAACCTGTTGCTGATGTTCCTGATTAGTCTTTCCAGCCTGGATGAGTCCTCCTTTGCTGTGCTGCTCCCCCAGCACACCACAGAATAGAACACCGACTGGTAAAACATCCTCAGGAGCTTCCTGAAGATGTTAAAAGGCCTCAGCCTCCTGGGGAAATACACTCTGCTTTCGCCTTTTTGTACAGGTGCTGCAAGTTTGCAAGTAGTTTGCAAGTGTTAGCAGACAGGTCTGTGTCTTCCAAGTGCAAACAATGGGAGAGTTCTTCTAGTGACTGCTGGCAATCTCAAGACAACCGAGGAGTGCACATTTTTCGCAAGCTAGTGCCAAATATGTCTAGGCCTGTGTGAATGTGGCCTAATACAGAATTTTTGGCATATAAAAA